>JAVYIG010006726.1:0-112654 GCA_035222895.1 Strongylocentrotus droebachiensis | reverse complement strand
ACGCAATACTTCTGTTGAGTCACCACAATACAGGCATACGAGTGTCTTCTATCCAGCTGTAATAATGGTCTCCTTCAGTGTCTGATGCTGGCTGACGTACCATATGGCAAGCTCACAAAAGTCGTCATTCTTCATGATTTTCTTCAGTGCTGCACGCCTTATATATCCAAATATGTGAGACGTTGTCTGGCAGCACAGAAGCACATGGACAAAGAGAAAGTAGTTACACACACTATCTTCCTAGAGTTTCCTTCAGCTGTTTCATATTACATCTTCGGTTCTACTTGGAGTTTGCCTTGGGCTGATCAGGTGCAAACAAAAAGTCCTTCGCATTCAGATCAGCGTAGAAGATCAGCAAGATGATAAGGTTTGTGTCATCACCGACAAGAACTGTGGCTTTAAAATTCTGCTGCATCACAATTAATTCCAGGAATCTGCTCCACATGGAACACCTGGGTGCTGAACAACCTCTGGAAGTTCCTATAGTGATCACTATAGGAACTTCCGAAGGTAGACGACATTTCAGCAGGAGTTTGGTAAACGCGTCACTTGCAATTTTCTTTAGCTTGACGTCATTCTTTAGCTTGACGTCATTCTTTATACGGTGAGGCAGCAGTCCTTATGATCCTCATTTTCTCCTGCTTTGGTTTGTTGTTCTTTCCGTTCAGTTCAGTTATAACAATCCTCTCACCAAAGTGCCCCTGTATGTTCTTTTTCATGTATACCCCACTGTAGGCCTCATGATCTGTACTCTTGCATCTTAGTGATCAACTACTGCTGTTTGTTCCTCATCATTTTCCTCCAGGAACTTAATTACTTTAA
The DNA here is from genome assembly GCA_035222895.1 of Strongylocentrotus droebachiensis. Taxonomy (NCBI): domain Eukaryota; kingdom Metazoa; phylum Echinodermata; class Echinoidea; order Camarodonta; family Strongylocentrotidae; genus Strongylocentrotus; species Strongylocentrotus droebachiensis. The sequence goes on along the minus strand of JAVYIG010006726.1, from coordinate 111,832 downwards.
GAATGCAGTCAATTTCACCTCATCCTTAGATCGGCCAGTTTTAGCCTTTTTGGAAGTGCTTGTGCTCACAGAGTATAACATTGATATTTGTTTTTCAGTTTTAAAGTTCACTATGCATTGTTTATGGTACACAGCATCAACTGCGGGAAGATCGTTGACAGATGCAAGTCTTCTAGACACATTTTAGGACCAAGTATTATTTCTTTTCATGCATATTCCTACTATACAACTACAGTAATAGGACAACCAGTACCAGTACCACACCAGCAACTAAAACCCCCTTCCTATTGATGTAGGCTCATGTGTAGGCTTGTCTTTGTAGCCTTGCATAGAAAGGTGTACATTCTGTGACGTCATGAATTACAGGCTTAATTTGACATCTGAATTACCTTAGATTAAGTGGGGTGTAGTGACAAACTTTGATTAGTCATTGTGCCTATGTGGGGTCATATATTTTTTGTTAAAAACATATATTGTATTCTGCACATTATAAGCTTTCCATCGATATTATAATGAAACTGTTATTGGGTGTTCAACTTTAAACTTCTACAATGAATGACTATGAATGAGGCATTAAGCTTTATCACTGGATATCACACAATACGCTTTCAGGTCTAACTTATGCTATGGTCACATTACCCAAAAGTAGCCTGCTCGGCGGCCGAGCGGCGAGTTTTTAACCAATTCTGCCGGCGGCTGCCCGGTCACCGAGCGGCGGCCGCCCAGGCACCGCTCGTTTTTAGGGCATCGCTCGGTCGCCGCTGAAGTTTTAGCGCGGAGTTAAAATTTGGGCGGCGCCTGCTCACTTTTCACTCGCCCCCCAAAATACGCTCGGTGCCTGGGCGGTCGCCGCCCGGGCACCGACCTAATCGCTGGGCGATGCCTAATTCCAGCAGCGACCGAGCAGGCTACTGATCGGTCGGTCGCTGCTCTGATTTGTGACCATAGCTTTAGTTGAATATTTGACAGAAATAGTGATTAAAGAGCGCAATACCGCAGTAATATTCTTGTATTGTGATGAGCCATGAGCATGCAATGTATGCTTCTGTTTGTCACCTCTCTAAAGTAAACTGATGCAATGAGAACAACTTTTAACCAATCCAATGACCATGAGGATAATGTAAGGTACAGGCTGTATCCCTACATAGCCCTACCACGTACCAGCTGCTCTTGTGTTTGTACGGATACTCATAAAGGGCCAGTTTTTCTGAAGATTTTTGTTTGAGTTTTTTCAAACTAAAATGGCATGATTTTTGTGTTGCGTATTACAATATATTTGTCTAGTGCATAATGAAATAACATCATCTGCTATTAAAGGTGAAAATTTGAGCATAAATTACATGTTGGATTGTGTGGGTGTGCGGGGGATTTGTTTCAGGGGTGTGATATACCTGTAGTATATGGGTATTTTAGTTGATAGCAAAAAATGTACAGCAGATCACTTCTTCAACACCTTTAGTGCCACAACAGCCTATACAAGTTGAACAATACGACAAAATCTATGTGAAAATCCTTGAAATAGCGGCCATATTGGATTTATGCAAATTAGGGACACTTCCACTACATGGATTTTGTCGGACTTTTAGTATGTCATTTGGGGGACCTTACTAGAATGAATTGCAGTAAAAAAAAAAAAAAAAAATGATACATTTGAAACATAACAATATTTTACAACATGATATAATAGGACAAGACATATAAGTATAATCATTTCTCTACAAAAATGCTTAATTTGGCAGCCATTTTGAATTCAAGCAGATTGAAACACTCATGCAACTGGGCATATGAAACCTTGTGCAAACAAAAGCATTCCAGGAAATAACATTTTAGACTTTCAAAGTACACCCAAAGTATGCTAAAAGGTATGTATGGTGAATAATTTGACCAAATCTAGGAAAATTAAACCCTAGAATTGGTGGCCATTTTGGATTTATGTAAATTTGACACACATCCACTACACGGATTTTGTCGGACTTTTAGTATGTCACTTTGGGGACTTTACTAGAATGCATTGCAGTGAAAAAAATGTTTTTGCAATTTGTTTAGTGCCACAACAGCCCATACAAGTTGAACAATATGACAAAATCTATGTGAAAATCCTCGAAATAGCGGCCATATTGGATTTATGCAAATTAGGGTCACTTCCACTACACGGATTTTGTCGGACTTTTAGTATGTCATTTGGTGGAACTTAGGAGAATGCATTGCAGTAAAAAATATTTGTTTGCAATTTGTTTAATACCACAACAGCCCATACAAGTTGAACAATATGACAAATCTATGTGAAAATCCTCGAAATGGCGGCCATATTGGATTTATGCAAATTAGGGTCACTTCCACTACACGGATTTTTTCGGACTTTTAGTATGTCATTTGGGGGACCTTACTAAAATGCATTGCAGTGAAAAATATTGTATTGCAATTTGTTTGAGGTTTACCTAAAAAATGTGATATCTTTCCTGGCCTAGTAGGTCCATGGTTTTATGGTGCTCGATATCACACAATGTATTGTTCACATGATCAGCCCGAGCGGGATGATTTGGTTTGTTGTTGCATGACGTAATGTCTAGTCGGTGGGGATTCCCCGATATTGCGACCGCGCATAAATTATTATGCTCAGACTCGGAGCACGTACTACGTACTGCTGCTTGACAACCAGACGCGACGGGCAGAGCGGAAGCATTCTCAGCTCACAGGGTCAGGGTAGTAGAATGTATCGGGCCGTCGCTGCGGAAAAATTAATAATCAACACGAAGTATACATCATCATCACGTGATGTAGATAGCGCGCGGGATATAAAATATCGGGTACGATTCTATATACCAAAACTGTTATTTGTATAAACTTGGTGTTCGTGCATGCCCCTTTCGTGTCTTGGAACAGAAGCAGATGACATATTGGAGGGTATTGTATATATATTACATGGAGAAGAATATATCGTGCTGTCGCAGCGAAAAGATCGAACAGTAAACAAGGAAGTACCAGTACAAAATGCTACCACTAAAAAGAAAGATGGATTCTGCACGGCAATCTGACAATCAAATTGGTTTGAATGTTGGCGGCAAGATCTACCTGACAACTCGGGACACACTGACGCGGTACCCGAACAGTTTCTTTGCCATCATGCTAGACAGTGATATCCCTTCTGATAGAGATGCCCAAGGAAACTACCTGATTGACCGGGACGGCGAGATATTTCGCCATGTCCTGAATTTCATGAGGTGTGGCGAACTTGTGCTACCACGGGGATTTGATGAGTTCGATTTACTGGAACGTGAAGCCGACTTCTTTTCGCTCGAGGCGCTTGAAGTGGCGCTAAGAAGACAAGCTGCCGGTATGTCGGTGGGGATTGCGGTTGGAACGGTGCGCACCAGGAGCACGTCGTATATGATGACAAGAGAGGCGTTGATGAGAGAAAAAGAATCTTACTTCACCGACATGTTGGATGGAGGGAAGCCATTTCCAAGAGACACCCAAGGTAACTACGCCATCAATAGGAACAATATACTCTTCCATCATGTTGTTGACTACCTAGTACGTGGAGGAATCCTCAATGACATCACATCGAGTGAGCTTCGGCAGTTACAAATAGAAGCCAAGTATTTTAGACTGCAAATGTTGGAACAACACATCCGAAGCGTACAGTCCTTGATGCAACAATACGGGCTACACATTCATTTCTTTTACTCTGAGAATGGCCCGTGTGTTGCTTATTCCAGCAAGCAACTTGTCGGTCATCGAGCCCGCTTATCCATCGAAAAGCTTTGGAAGGGACATCAAATTGGTGAAGTCTATGCTGGAGAAGTGGACCCTAAAACAATGTCCAAATTTACAAGTGCAAGCTCTGTTAAGGAATTTTTCTCAACCCAGAAATCAAACTCTATTCAAATGTCTGAACTAAGCTCCAATTGTACTCGAATTAATGTGCAAATATACTAGGACCCGAGAAAAGATCAATGTGGAGTGGTATGTATATGGGTTATCCTGAAAGCTGTACCTCTTAGCCCGGCACGCATGTATCGGATAATTTAAGATTTCATTTACCTCAGTCTGCTAAAATTGCTCATGATTTTCTTAGCGTATATAGTTTTGTTGCAAAGTAAGATAAAGTAAATTGTTTTAGTAGTTTTTATACAGCTTTCGCAGACTTGACAAAAACAAATAATAGTAATATTAGCTTGTTCTTATAGCGCTTTTCAGGACTGCAGGTCCTCTCAAAGCGCTTTACAAATATATATTATTACCCCTTTAAATTTGCGCTGCAAATGCATAATAGAATTTGTATCATTATGTAATTGTTATAATCATGTAGTAGTAATTAATGATGATAATAATAATAATAATAATAATAATAATAATAATGATAATAATAGTAATTTCAATGATATCAATGATAATAATAATAATGATGATGATAATTGTGATAATGAAGATAATAATAATGAAAAAAACATTGAAAATAATCATGATAATGATTATGCTAAAACAAGATTCATCTATAAAGCGCCATTTTAAGAGATATAAATTAAGTGCATTGTGTATCATTAACCATGCATTCTCTCAACATATCTTTATGCTGTTTAATTGTTTTGTATGCTGGGTTATCTGTCTATATGCTCTCTTTGAATATGATATTGATATGATTTTGAAGAGGATTGTTTTTGTGGATATTTACTTAAAGTTAATAAATTGTTATTTTATGTGTTTGGACCATACACCTTCAGTCTGTAATGTATGTCGCACGCGGCACGCGAGACGATTTGATGCGACCCCCAACAAAATAATAACACTCGGAAAAAATGCATAATAATAAAGGCACTGATCATTAAGTGTGTCTCACATATAAACTATCATTATTCATCTTATGCTTTCACGTGTGATGAAAGAAAAATAGAACAAACGAGGACAATATAAGTGGAATGTATTGAGCTGGAGGGTTGGGGGATTCATAGAATGGCTTCTATATATAATATATGTCTCTTCTATTACCCTTGTACTTTTAGGTTGTTACATTCCGTGTTTGCTCATGTTACTCATGCTTTCTTTTTTTTTCTTTTTTCTTTTTTTTCTTCTTTTTCTTTACATGTACTTTGATGCTTTGAGTTACAAAATTATTTACATTGAACTTTGATGTGTTGCAGGATTGGCATAACTTTACTTTACTCTTTTGACTTTTTTTTTTTTAAATGACTTTGATATACTATATTGTCAAACATTTTTTCTTCTTTTTTTTCTTCTCTTTTTTAAATCTGTTATTTTTAAATCATATTTCAACTTGAGGTGCACTTGGCAGAGATTCTTCTCTCTCTCTATCTTTCGTATATTCCCTGATCAACTTTTCTTTCTTTTTTCTTCTTCCTTCTATTTCTCTTTCTAGTTCCGTCTTTCTCTCTCTCTCTCTCTCTCCCTACTTTTTTGATGACACAGAAGGTTTTTAATGTTTTTAATATTTGTAATATATTTGAATTTTAACGTAATATTTGTAGTATATCTCGATTTTGATGTAATATTCGTAATATATTTAGATTTTGATTTAATGTTTGTAATATATTTAGATTTTTATGTAATATTTGATTCTCATTTTGCATGATTTATAGTCGTACGTTTTAGTCATTCATATTTTGTTCGTTTATTGTGTTGTATATTGACATTGGAAATTGAATAATTTCAGCTTCCCAGCTGCATGTTCTTTTATTTCAATAAACCGAATCAAATCAAATCAATTCTCTCGGTTAAACTGATTGGGTTGTACTTGTACAGGTGGATTAATACCCTGGGGCTTCCTCCTCTTATTCCAATAAAGTGTATGTTGTTTTGTAACATAGAAATAAAAGCACTGTACAAGATTCCACTATCATTATTATTATTGTTATTATATGAGATGTACATGTAGCCATATTACTTTAGTCTTGGGACTGACGTTTGATGTCACCTACCTAATGACATGACTCAGGATCTAATATACATGTACCAGCTTTCATATGAAATATGCTGCTGTGTATATGCAATAATGATGGATTTTACTTTCACAAATTTTGCCTTTTTACTTTTCTCTCATTATACAGGTAAATAGGAAAACAGACTGAAAACTTGTATGATAGATTTGAGAGTGTACTTTGAAATGTTATTTGTTCTAATTAAATCATTAAATAACTACCGGTATGTAAATCTCCTGTTCTGAAAACAATTGTAAGTGTTGCATGAGAACACCATAATTTCAAGAAGAAAACGTTTTTGTCTTGCCTGCGTAGCAAAAGCGAGACATCTAGGCGCCGTTTTTCCGGTGACGGCGGTGGTGGTGACGGCGGCGTCAACATCAAAAACTTAACCTAAGGTTAAGTTTTTGAATTTGTATTATAATTTTAAAAGCATATGTTCCTTTTCAATGAAACTCGGATTAAAGGGTTATCAAGTATCGTTAATCATGTGAGGAGATTTTCAGGTCGCAAAGTCAAGGCCAAAGGTCATTTCAGGTCAACAGACTTAGACTATGTTGTGGCATCATCAACAAAAACTTAACCTCAGGTTAAGTTTTTGAATTGTTAATATAATTTTGAAATTATAGGTTCCTTTTCAATGAAACTTGAACTAAAGAGTTATCAGTATCCCCAATCATGTGATGAGAATTTCAGGTCACTAAGTTAAGTTAAAAGGTCATTTCAGGTCAACAAACTTAGACTATGTTGTGGCATCGAAATCAAAATTTACCCAAAGGTTAAGATTTTGAACTGTTATCATACTTTTGAAAGTATACATTCTTATTCCATGGAACTTGAACATAGGGGTTATCAAGTATAACAAATTATGTGATTAGTCTTTTAAGTGACAAAGTCAAGGTCAAATGTAATTTCAGGTCTGCAAACTTAGACTTTGCTCTGGCATCAACATCAAGAATTTAAACTTTTAGCATAATTTCAAAAGGGTTTGTTCAAATTCCATGAAACTATCAAGTATCACAAATCATATGACATAAATTCCAGGTCACAAAGTCAAGGTCAAAGGTCATTTTAGGTCAGTAGACTTGGATTATGTTTTCACAACTCAAAATGAGAATTAATAAAACAATTTTGTGTTATTTGTTCATATTCCATTACAGTTATCAATCGTGGTACAAATTATAGTAAATAATTTTTCTGATGATTTTTAGTCAATATACATTTCAAAATGCTGATCATATTCACATGATTTCATTTTGTTGGGCCTGCTAATGGGCCACCCTGCCTATAGATAATGTCCCAACCTCAATTTTTCATCATATCGAATTGCGTAATGCAGGCGAGACCACCGAGAGCGTTTCCATTGTTTATTTTAAAGAATATGATAAGCATATTATGATATAATTAAATGCATTGTGATTATGTTCATGCATACTGAAATTCACGAGGTAAACAGTAGAGAAATTCATAATGAAGCAAAATCCATTTTTGTTTGTTACTACATTGAATCCCATTGTATCATCTAAACTTTTTTTACATGACTGAAATGAACATCAGGAGCCTTCTGTATATAAAAAAAAGTTTGATGTAAGTGGGATTGATTAACATTTTAAAGCAAATCTTCAATATTCAGTTCCTGATTGGATGAAAAAATAGCTTTCGTTTAATTTTAGGGTTGTGTTTCAACTTTGATAGAGGTAGCACTTTTTGCAGGAGCCCCCAGTATCCTTCATTATAAAAGATAGATACTTCAGAGCTGGGCCCTGTTTCATACACCTACACCTAGGTATACAGTCATCAGTGAAAAGCTTCAAAATTGATAAAAGAAACTGAAATCCGTAAAGTCCATTAGCTGTAAGCAAATTTGGTATAGAATTGTGGCAAGTGATCTTCATACAAGTAGCTAGTTGCATGAGACAGGAACCAGTTTTGATCTTCTTTTTTTGCCGTTGGAGCTGTGATAGCATTAAAAAAAAGTTTCCAGAATCTGACAAATCTTCCAGGTTTCTTTCCATTATTACGCAGCTGCTTACATGTTGTAAGTGAACATAACTATTGCAACGAAGTAAATTAAGCATTCTTCAAGGGAAAATGTGCATTTAATATATTTCTGCATTTAGCATTTCTTTAATAATAATAATAATAATAATCTTTTGTGATAAGATTATTTTCATTTGGACAAAATGACAATCGTTGGTTTATAGTTTTATCTATACATTTGCATGGAAGTGCTCTTAACAAAAATTGAATGGAATTTTTGTTGGTGGAAATACTGTTGAATATATATGGAGATTGTAGAAGATGAATTAATAATGTTGAATATATATGTTTAATATGAATAAATAAGAATATTTACTGATTGATAATGTAACGTTATCGAGTATCAATTTCAATCAATCATGGTAGACAATCCACTTGATAATAAAGAAAGAACAGATATCAAAGTAAGATTGTGCCGTGTTATTTTCCTCTTCTGCAATGATTTCAGAGTACTCCTATCGGTGATCAGTCATTTTGATCTTCTATTTCTTTCTATAATAACTTTACATGGTAATCCAAACCTTGCAGCAAGTTGTTTGGAAGGGAAGGAGGATAATCAAGATATGAATGAAATCAGAGAAAAAACACATGAAAGTGATAGTTTTTAATTTGAAATCATTAAATGGGAATTTCATATTGGAAAATTAATAATTTCAGTGTGATGTACTGTATTGTATGACAACTATCACATTCGGTTAAACATCAAACAACTGGAATTCAATATGTACATGTAGGCCTATATATTTTTCGAACTCAATGACTGGGGAGAACCTGTAGCAACATGTGCTAGTCGATCCTGAAGGAAAAGTTGCTGATACTGGAATGGATGAGGGGGGGGGGGTATATATATATACTCAGAATAATCATAGACATATTGTATACCCCCCCCCTCCCCATCCCACCGATTCGCCACTGCTCTATCTTTGTTGAAATATGTAGGTCCATGGTTTTATGGTGCTCGATATCACACAATGTTCATATGATCAGCCAGAGCGGGATGATTTGGTATGTTGTCTAGTCGGTGGGGATTCCCCGGTATTGCGACCGCGCATGAATTATATGCCGCGCTCAGGGCACGTACGAAGTGCAGAGCGGAAGCATTCACAGTTTATCGGGCCGTCGATGCGGAAAAATTAATAATTAACACGAAGTACATCATCATCATCACGTGATGTAGATTACGCGCGGGTTATAAAACACCGGGCACGAATCTCTTACCAAAACGGTTATTTGTATAAACTTGGTGTTCGTGTCCTTTTCGTGTCCTGAAACAGATGCAGACGGCATATTGGAGGGTATTGTATATGCATTATATGGAGAAGAATTTATCGGTACCAGTACAAAATGCTACCAGTAAAAAGAAAGATGGATTCTGCACGGCCACGGCAATCTGACAATCAAATTGGTTTGAATGTTGGAGGTAAGATCTACCTGACAACTCGGGACACCCTAACGCGGGACCCGAACAGTTTCTTTGCCATCATGCTAGACAGTGATATCCCTTCTGATAGAGATGCCCAAGGAAACTACCTGATTGACCGGGATGGCGAGATATTTCGCCATGTCCTGAATTTCATCAGGTGTGGTGAACTTGTGCTACCACGGGGATTTAACGAGTTCGATTTACTGGAACGTGAAGCCGACTTCTTTTCGCTCGAGGCACTTGAAGTGGCGCTAAGAGAAGCTGCAGGTTTGTCGGTGGGAATTGCGGTTGGAACGGGTGACACCAGGAGCACGTATATGATGACCAGAGAGGCGTTGATGAGAGAAAAAGAATCTTTCTTCACCGACATGTTGGATGGAGGGAAGCCAGTCCCAAAAGACACACAAGGCAACTACGTCATCAGTAGGAAGAATAGTCTCTTCCATCATGTTGCTGACTACCTAGTACGTGGAGGAATCCTCAATGACATCACATCGAGTGAGCTTCAGCAGCTACGAAAAGAAGCCACGTATTTTGGACTGCAAATATTGGAACAACACATCCAAAGCGTTGAGTTCATGATACGACGCACAACCAAGGACCTACGCAATTTATACATTCATTTCTTTTATTCTGAGAATGGCCCGTGTGTTGCTTATTACAACAAGCTACTTGTCAGTCACCAACCACCTTTTTACTTCGAAACGCCCTGGAAGGGACATCAAATTTGTACTGTCTATGGCGGGTTCGTGTATGCTGGAGAATTGGACCCTAAAATGATGTGTAAATTTACAGGTGCAAGCTCTGTTATGAACTTTTTTTCAACCCAATTAATGGACTCTAGGAAATTGCATGACAATTCTCAATATGTTAAAATGTTCGAACTAAGCTCCAATTGTACTCGAATAGATGTGTACAAAGTATAGGACCCGATAAAAGATCAATATGGAGTGGTATATATATCACAATCGGTTATCCTGAAAGCCGTAGCTCTAATTAGCTCTGCACGCATGTATCTGATATTTTTAGATTTAATTTACCTCGGTCTGCTAATGATTTTCTTAGCTCAACAGTTTTGTTGCAAAGTTATAAAATGTACATGTATTTGTTTTAGCAGTTTTATACAGCTTTCGCAGACTAAATAAAAACGCCAAGAATGACAGAGATACCCCTTTAAATTTGCCCTGCAAATGCATAATGGAATTCTTATCATTATGTCATTGTTATTATTTTGTAGTAGTAATTAATAATGATAATAATAATAAGAACACAAATACTACTACTACTACTACTACTAATAATAATAATAGTACATGACTATATCCATTATATCAATTATACAGAATGATGATGATGATGATGATGATGATGATGATGATGATAGTGATAATGATGATAATAAAAAAAAAAAAATAATAATAATAATGATAATATTAATATCAATTGTGTCAATATCAATAATAATAATACTAATCATGATTATGATAATGCTAAAACAAGAATAATCTATAAAGCGCCGTTGAGATACAAAGCACAGTCTATCTATAACTTTATTATTTTGTATTATCTATTGAATAATGCCATGTTTCAGTTATTTAAATTGTTTAATTTAGTTTTAATCTGTTAGTTGTTTTAATAGTAGTAGTCTAATATTACCTAAGTTACCTAAGTTAGCCTAGTAGTAGCTTAACTTTTGTTCTTCTTCTTCCATTTAAAAAAATAGATCGTTAGATGGTAAGGTGTGGCAATATCTCAAGCATTAAGCTTATATTGTCATACCCCTGTATGCTTCTGTATTATTTACAATTGCAAATGTATAATGATCGTTATCTCCAAGTGTTTACTAACGTAATGGTCATGGTCATACTATGTAAACTAATGAACCATGCATGGATAAATAAATAAATAACTAAGGTTATTGACCATGCAGTTGTTATGTTTTATGTTGTTTAATTGTTTTGTATGTTGGGTTACCTGTCTAAATGTTCTCTTCGAATATGATATTGATACGATTTTTAAGAGAATTGTTCTGATGGATATTGACTTAAAGTTAATAAATTGTTATATTATATGTTTGTTTAACCATGGACCCTGCACCTTCAGTCTGTAATGTCTACCACACGTGGCCCGCGAGACGATTTGATGCGGCCCCCAACAAAATAATAACACTCAGAAAAAATGCATAATAATCATCATCACTAATTTTTGATATGTGTGTCTTACATTATAAACTATCATTATTCATCTGTCATCTTATATGCTTTCACATGTGATGAAAGAAACAATATTATATAGAACAAACTAGGAACAATATCCATGGAATGTATTGAGCTGGAGGGTTGGGGAATTCATAAAATGGCTTCTATAATATATGTCTCTTCTCTCGGTTTAGCTGTTATCTCTTTGGTTTAACTGATTGGGTTGTACTTGTGCAGATGGACTAATACCATGGGGCTTCCTCCTCTTAATCGAATAAAGTGCATGTGGTTTTGTATAAAGTTTCTTGTGTTTCAAATATAAATAAAAGCACTATATAAGATTCCACTATTATTATTATTATTGTTATTATATGAGATGTACATGTATATCACTTTAGTCTCGGGACTGACGTTTGATGTCAACTACCTAATGAAAAGGCTTAGGATTTAATATACCAGCTTTCATATGAAATATGTTGCTGTATAATATATGCAATAATGATGGATTTTTTTTTCACAAATTTGGCCTTTTGACTTTTCTCTCATTATACAGGTAAATAGAAAAACAGATCGCTAGACTGAACACTTGTTGTATGATAGATTTGAGAGTGTACGTACAAATGTCATTTGTTTTAATTAAATAACTATGTAAATCACATGTCTTGAAAACAATTTTAAGTGTTGCATGAGAACCAAAAAAAAGTAAGCATATTATAATATAATAAAATACCATGTAAATATATTCATGCATACTGAAATTCACAAGGTGAACGGAAGATTCAATTCAATTCAATTCAGTTTATTCAATTGTTTATATTAAGGAATTTGATCATGAAACAAATTGAACAATACTTGTTACTAAATTAGATACATGTACATTGTAATTATGTTCATACTTACTGAAATTCACAAGATGAACAGAAGAGAAACTAATCATGAAACAAATTGAATAATACTTGTTACTACATCTAATCACATTGTATCATCTAAACTGTGTTTATCTGACTGAAATGAACATCAGGGGCATCTTGAACAAAAAGCTTGGTGTAAGTGGGACTACATAACATTCAGAGGCGGCGGAGCGACTTCCAAAGTGGAGGGGCACCAACAAAAAAGGGCACTTTCTGGAGAAAAAAAAGGGCACCTTCAAATGGAAATCTCAAAGGGAAAATATACCATTTTTTTAGACATTGGTATATACACCTATATTGTGATTACATTATCGGGGATGATTTCAATATTTGTTTTTATTTATACATCATATAAGATTTTGCGTATCATCTTTGCAGTTGAGTGTGATGGTCTAAAAATTCATTTGCGAGCGAGCAAAGCGAGCGAGAATTTTTTTAAAAGATTTATGAGGTCGCAGTGCAAAAAAATACATCTTATAAAGAGGAATGACCCAATCCTGATGGGGTTATATAAGCACATTCTCATAATGGAAGACTGAAAAGATCTTTGATAAGTTATGAATTATAACATCTATAACTACGAGCGAGCGTAGCGAGCGAGCCTTGGGGGAAATTGCTTTTAGTCGCTTGAAATTAGGGGCACGTTTGATGATGAGAGGAAAAGGGGACACTTATCGAAAGGGTTAAGACAGTTATTAGAAAAGAAAAGGAGCACGTGTCAGAGTACAAAGGCTAATTATCAGAGGTGAAAATGGGGCACTTCTTACACCTAAAAGAGGCATGCACCAGGGATGAAAAGGAAATGGGCATTTGTCGAGGGAAAAGAGGCGCCCATTATATTTTGATAGGGGGCATTTATAAGAAGTGAAAAGGGGCATTTATGTAAAAGGGATAGGGTCTTTATAAGAAAAAAAATTGGGCACATATCATTGTTAACAGGGTAATGAGAAGGGGAAGTGGGTCTTATTAAAAGGGAAAAGAGGCACATATTAAAATAAACGGGGCACTTATCAAAGACGAAAAGGGGTAATTATGAGAAGGAGAAGGGACACTTATAAGGAGAAAAAAAGAGCATTTATTGGGAAGGAAAAGGGGGACGTGTCAAAATAAAAGGGGCATTTATAAGAGATGAAAAGAGCACTTATCAGGAGGGGAAGGGGTACTTGTCAAAGTAAAACGAGTATCTCTCAGAATTGAATAGGGTCATTTACAAGGGATGAAAAGGGGCACTTATGAGAAGGGAAAGGGCTCTTCTTTAAATGGGGGCACTTATCAAAAGCAAAATGGGCACTTATTAAAAGGGAAATGGGGCACATGTGAAAATATAAGGTGCTCTTATCCAAGTTAAAAAGGGGAAGGGGCACTTTTTACAAAGGAAAAGGGGCACTTGTCAAGGCAAACAAAGGGAACCTCTCAGATTTGAATAGGGCAATTATCAGAGGTGAAGGGGGCGATTATCAAAAGTGAAAAAGGGGCGCTTTTCGTATCTAAAAAGGGGAACTTACTAGAGATAAAGGCACTTATGAGAATAGAAAATGGACACTTATTGCAAGGGAAAATGGGAACTTTTCAAAGGAAAAGGGGTACGTGTCAAAATTAAAGGGGCACTTATCAGAGGTGGAAAGGGGAAGGGGCACTTTTCAAAATAAAAGGGGCACTTTTCCTCTGTAAAAAGGGGCACTTGTCAAAGTAAAGGGGCACTTTTCCTATGCAAAAAGGGGCACTTTTAGGGTACTTGAAAAGGTGGGAGGGCACTGTGCCCCCCTGCCCCCCCCCCCGGGAGCGCCGCCTCTGATAACATTATAAAGCAAATCTCTAAATATTCAGTTCCTGATCGGATGATGAATTAGGTTGGGTTTAATTTCAGGGTTGTGTTTTAACTATAATAAAGGTAGCATTTTCTGCTGGAGACCCCTTATCTTTTATTATACAACTTATCATCAATGACAAGCTACAGTATTATTGATACAAGCTACTGAAATCAGTGAATTTCTTTCGCTGTGATCAAATTTGGTATTTTATTGTATTGTATGTATTGTATTTTAATGATCTTCACACATGTAGATAGTTGTATGAAACAGGGCCTAGCTGTGATCTTCTTCTTTTGCCGTTAGAGCTGTGATAGCATTTAAAAAAAGATTCCAAAATTTGACAAATCTTCCATGTTTCTTTCCATTATGACGCAGCTGCTTACAAGTTGTATGTTGTAAGTGAACATAACTATTGCAACAAAGTAAATTTAGCATTCTTCAAGGGAAAATGTGCATTTAATATATCTCTGTATTTAGCATTTCATAAGTACTTTGTGATAAGATTATTTTCATTTGGACAAAAGGACAATCGTTGGTTGGACCATGTAGTTTTATCTATACATTTGCATGGACAGTGCTCTTTATAAAGATTGAATGGTGATTATTGACATTTTTGAAATACTGTTGAATAAATGTGTGGAGGATGAATGAATACTGTTGATTATATATGTATGATATGAATAAGTAGGTCTATGAATGAATGTATATTATGTATAATATGAATACATAAAAATATTTACTGATTGATAATGCTTCGTTATTGAATTAATAAATCATGGTAGTAAATCTGTTTGATAATAAAGAAAAAACATGATATCAAAGTAAGATTGTGCAGTGTTATTATCTTCTTCCGCTCTGATTTCTGAGTACTATTGATGATAAGTCATTTGATATTCTGTTTCTTTCTATAATGACTTTTTCAGGACAATCAAAACCTTGCAGCAAGTTGTTTGGAAGGAATTAGGGAGGAAAATCAAGATATAAATGCAATCAGAGAAAACAATATGAAAGTGATAGATTGTAATTTGAAATCATTATATAGGAACTTCGTATTAGACATTGATAATTTCACTAATAAATAATTTCATTAATAACTACATTGTTGGACAACTGTGACATCAGGAATAAACTCAAAACGACTGAAACATGTACATTTAGGCCTATATATTTGTTTGAACGTTATAACTGGGGAGGATCTTTTGTTTTTGGAGAACCTGTAGTTGATCTTGAAGGAAAAGTTGCTGAAACTGGAATCGGTAGTAGTAGAAGCAGTAATGGTTTATTGAAATAAAAATCAATCACAGCTGGGAAGCCAAGTAACTGGTTTTGTACAATGGAAAACCAAACATTAAAATTACAGGAAAAAAAAAAGGTAATATCATGTAATAATTAAAGTAATGAGATCATAATGACAAAGATTAATTAAAAATAATAGAAATTATTTTCTTACAGGCAGTGCCAGTCAGCACTCCTTGACTACACCCCATTACTATTGATATTATCATTCTCATTATTATCATTATTTTCACTATTTTTAGTATCAATATTATGATAACAATTTATATCAATAATGTTACTATTATTACTACTCACAATGGTAAATATTAAATAATTTACTCAAAATATTTGAACTTAAATCAAGTTAAAAGTACCTAAAATGATTTTAAATATGTAAAAGGTACAAGGGCATTTGTAAGGGTTTTATGGTAAAACAATAATCAGACTAGGGTGAGTATACATGTAGATGTTCTGACAAAATTGTTATTGTAAATTGTCAGTATATGGTTGTTCAAAGCAAATGACACAATAATAAAGAAAGTATAGTTCAATACGAAATAAACTAGAAATTTCACCTAAAGTCGGTATTGAAGGTCATGCAAAACACAAATTTGCCAAAGTGCATTCTTAAGTGCCTTTAAATAAGAAGGAAAACAATTAAATACTGATGCATTTAATAAGACTTTTTTATAATTAAGATGCAGTTGTGTTTCGTTGTTAAAATTATTTACGTAAAGTTCTTTCATGAGACATTGCAGTAAATTTAAGAGTGATTTCCAAGTTTTTTATTAAATAATATAACACAAAATTACGGGGAATTAAATTAGGAAAATTAAAAAAGAAGGAAAATGTACCAGCACGAACCTTATATCAAAATGTCACAGAAGATGATGTGTCAAAATTCCAGTCAAAATTTAAATTAAATTCAATAAGTCTATGAGATACGATATTGCACTTTGCCGAAATCTTTGATTTTGCATCTGACTTGTTGCCTGACCCCACTGTTTTTCAGGGTTCTGCCGACATCTTTGGGTCGAGGGATGAGCGGGTCAGACAGCTTTTTGCTCTTTTCAAGTTTTTGAGCAAAGGAAAGAAATAAATCTCTTCTTCGATCAAGTAGAGATGGCAAGTCCAGTGCCTCGAGGCCAGCGTTATATGATGTGAAACGAGGACCTAGGATGATTTTTTTTAGGGTTCTCTGAATCCTTTCTAGAGACGCAATCTGCTGTTATGTGAGTCCACTGTTCCACACAGGACACGCATACTCCAGGAGTGGCCTCACTACCCCACATAGATGGTACGCAGATCATCCACACACAAACTGTGACTTCTCAGCATCCTGATCATGTTATTCTACCATTCACTCGCCTACACGACACTGCCACTTGAGGTCGCTTTGTAGTTTTACTCCCAAAACTTTCAGAGTGTCGAAGGTTTTCAAGGGTTGCTCATTAATTCTGAAAACTGGGGGATTAGGAGGCGATTTCATTAAGCATATTTTCATTGCTTCGATTCGCACTTCACTGGGTAATTAAGAGCCATTCTGTTATGGCCGGACCAATTAATCCTGTAATATCTTAGTAAGGCGTTCTCATGCAGTGAGCTCCAGAGGTTCTTGTGCAAATATTGTGTTAATTATATACGAAACTCATATCGTGTACATAATACTTCCAGTGATGGGGATTATCACCTTCAAAGGCGTCATTGATGACAGCAAGGAACAGTATCGGCCCCAATAACGTTCCTTGATGTACTCCAGCATGGAGTGTGGTCCATTCTGAGACACAACTCGATCTTGTAGCGAACACACTGCTTCCGATAGGTGAGAAAATCCATGACCCGATTCACAAGATCAGGGGCTACTTCATAGGTTATTACTTTTGCAGCGCTATGGTATTATCGATTCCATCAAATGCCTTATTAAAGTGTGTAAGGGTTAGGTCGGAGACAAATTGCTTTTCAATGCAATTGGTACAAAGTGTCTACGAAACCACGAGGTAGTGACATGTCGATAGCCCCTTGGTGTTTGACTTGTTATAATTCAATTCAATTCAATTCATTTTATTCATTTCCATTTTCAATAAAGACAATACAAATGTATATACAATGATAAGCATTTGCAATATACAGTGCGTCCCAGAAAAAACGAAACCGAGAAGTATCGATGTTCTATCATAACTTAATCACAACTATAATGAATGAATGATACATATTTGGAAAGCTTAGAACCTCCTCGTTCATGTGATGCTACTCAGATAATGCATATGTCACGCATGAGTGATTAAAAGCAATTTGAAGGAAGGAAACCAAAAAGACATTTGGCGGGCGGTATCTGAATTTCGAAGAAAAATTTACATTTCTAGAAAGTTGAGTTTCTGCCCTTTCATATGACACCTCAATCAGGAAAAATGAGCCAGGAATGACAAAGTTCTGTTTGTTTAAAGTAGTGCTTGCATTTCCATAATTTTATTAAACGAATTCGTTTTCACTGGCTGCCTGCCGTATCAATAAACGAAATTAACAAAAGACTTAACTCCGTTTCGTTGACAATCAGCCGCAGACGAGAGTCTTCATGCATGGCTGATTGTCAACGAAACGGAGTTAAGTCTTTTGTCAAATCTGCTTTTTGCTACGGCAGGCACGAATTCGTTTGTTAAAATTATGAAAATGTAAGGGCTACTTTAAGCAAACAGAACTTTGTTATTCCTGGCTCATTTTTCTTGATTGAGGTATAAGAGCAGAAAATAAACTTTTTAGAAATGTGAATTTTTCTTTGAAATTCAGATACCGCCCGCCAAATTAGTTTTTGGTTTCCTTCCTTCAAATTGCTTTTTGTCACTCATGCTTGAAATATGCATCACGTGAGTAGCATCACCTGAAAGAGGAGACTCTAAGCTTTCCAAATATGTATCATTTATTAATTATGGTTGTGATTAAGTCATGATAAAACATCGATACTTCTCGGTTTCGTTTTTTTCTGGCACGCACTGTATAAGAAAATAACTAGGATATAGGGACCATGAAAACATGGATTGTTAAATCAGGGCCCCGTCTTATAAAAAGTTGCGACTGATCCAAATCAATCTCAAGTCCTCTAATTGAACGCAAGTTTGATTGAGGTCTCATTTATCTTATGCACAGTTTTGATTGATATCCATCCCAACTAAGTTGCGATTGATCGCAACTGTTTATGGGGCCCAGATACAGCAGGACTATTATTTTACTTTCACATGAACCACAATCTTCGATATTAGAATGCATCAATTTGAATGGATATAATGGACTATAATGTTATGGAGAAAACGCACTAGCTGCAACATGCATTCTCCTACATCCATGCAGAATAGTTATAGGCCTATTGTATAATATTGCGCACATAATATATTGTTGTTCATGTATTAATTTAGTCTCCTATTGACTACAAAAAATAGTTTGAGCATTTTAAATATTTAATTTGATGGGTAAAACAAAATTCATCCTGTGTCGTTCAGGACAAGCAACCAAAAAAGACATCAGAAATGTTGATATTTTTTTCAGAGCGTGGGAGGGGGGGGGGGTCGTTTTGGGGGAAATACATGTAAATTAGCCGCCAGCGCACAGCTTGTTAGTTATCAATTGAGGGCACATCTATCCTATATATGACAAATCGATATCTACTTTTCGCCGACCCCCCCCCCCCCCCCCCCTCTTTCTCCATCCCACCGATTCGCCGATGCTCTTTGTTGGTTTTATCAGGAAGCTGTAATGGTGTTATCAAGCAGTAGGTCCATGATATGGTTTTATGGTACTCGAATAATGTTCTCATGATCAGCCAGAGCGGTAGGATTTTGATTGGATCAGACGCGACGGGCAGAGCGGAAGCGTTCCCAGGGTTGAAGAATTTATCGGGCCGTATATCGCTCCAGAAAGATCAATAATCAACACGAAGTACCATTGTGATGTAGATTGCGTGCGGGATACCAGGTACGATTCTCTTAGCAAAACAGTTATTTTGTATAAACTTGGTGGCAGATGGCATATTTGGAGCGTATACGAATTTTATGAAGAAGAATTTATCGGGCTGTCGCGGCGAAAAGATCGAACATTAAACAAGGAAAATTTGTACCGCTAAAAAGAAAGATGGATTCTGCATTGCATTCTGACAATCAAATTGGTTTGAATGTTGGCGGTAAGATCTACCTGACAACTCGGGACACCCTGACGCGGTACCCAAACAGTTTCTTTGCCATCTTGCTAGACAGTGATATCCCTTCTGATAGAGATGCCCAAGGGAACTACCTGATCGACCGGGATGGCAAGATATTTCGCCATGTGCTGAATTTCATGAGGTGTGGCGAACTTGTGCTACCACGTGGATTTGATGAGTTCGATTTACTAGAACGTGAAGGCGACTTCTTTTTGCTCGAGGCGCTTAAAGAAGTGGCGCTAAAGGCCCGGTCACACAGCCCTCCACGGGCGTATCGCGGCCGAATCACGGCCAAAAATTTCTGCCCGTGAAGCAGACGCTTTTGGACGCTTTGAGGTCGCGATAAAGACGCGATACAGCCGTACTTTACCCGTCGTTACACGCGGTAAGAAATTCACACGCGGTTGGCCGCGCGAAAAAGTTTTGGGCTGCCCAAAAATTTAGACCGCGGGTAATCGCGGGCGGTACACGTGGTACACGTGGTACACACGCGGTAAAGACGCGGTACAGACGCGGAACGAACGTGCTAGGACGTGCTACGGCCGCGGTTAAGACGTGGTTACACGCGGAATTGGACGCGAAATTTTAGCGGGTAATCGCGGGTGGAGCACGGTCATAGCACGTTTGTTCCGCGTCTGTACCGCGTTGTTATCACGTGCATTAGCGTGTGTACCGCGTGTAAGCGTGGTAGGCCGCGGTACCGCCGCGCTTCACCCGCGATAAGGACGCGGAACAGTCGCCGGCGTCTGTTCCGCGGGCACACCACGGGTAAACCGCGGGTAAGCCAATTTTGCACATTTTCCACCACGGGCAACCGCGGGCAAAAAAAAAATCGCGAAATTTTACCCGCGATACAGCCGCGAAAGGCTGTGTGACCGGGCCTTAAGAAGAGAAGCTGCAGGTATGTCGGTGGCCGGTATGTCGGTGGGGATTACGGTTGAAACGGTGCCCACTAAGAGCACGTTTATGATGACCAGAGAGGCGTTGATGAGAGAAAAAGAATCTTTCTTTACCGACATGTTGGATGGAGGGAAGCCAGTTCCAAGAGACACCCAAGGCAACTACGTCATCAGTAGGAACAATAGTCTCTTCCATCATGTTGCTGACTACCTAGTACGTGGAGGAATCCTTAATGACATCACATCGAGTGAGCTTCAGCAGCTACGAAAAGAAGCCAAGTATTTTGGACTGCAAATATTGGAACAACACATCCAAAGCGTTGAGTTCATGATACGACACACAACCAAGGACCTACACAATTTATACATTCATTTCTTTTATTCTGAGAATGGCTCGTGTGTTGCTTATTACAACAAGCTACTTGTCAATCACCAACCCCCCTTTTACATCGAAACGCCTAGCTGGAAGGGACATCAAATTGTCTATAATGTCCATGGCGGGTTCGTGTATGCTGGAGAAGTGGACCCTAAAATAATGTGTAAATTTACAAGTGCAAGCTCTGTTAAGAACTTTTTTTCAACCCAATTAACGTACTATAAGAAATTGCATGGCCGTACCAAACATGTTCAAATGTTCAAACTAAGCTCCAATTGTTCTCGAATAGATTTGCACATATCATAGGACCGAGAAAAGATAAATATGGAGTGGTATAATATATCACAATCGGTTATCCTGACAGCTGCAGCTCTTTAGCCCTGTATCACGCATGTATCGGATATTTTTAGATTTAATTTAACTCAGTCTGCTAATGATTTTCTTGTAAAGTAATTAAATGTACATGCATTATTTTGTTTTGGTAGTTTTATACAGCATTCGCAGACTTGACAAAACGCCTTAATGACATAGACACACCTTTAAATTTGCGCTGCAAATGCAAAATGGAATTCTTATCATTATGTCATTGTTATTATTATGCAGTAGTAGTTAAAAACTAGTAATAATAATAATGATGATAATTATTATAATAATAATGATAATAATAATGCTAATGCTAATTATACTAATAATGCTAATAATAATAATATCAATAAAAACAATAATATTAGTGATGATCATGATGATGATAGTGATAACGACGATGACAATAATGAAAATAATCATGACTTTGATAATGCTAAAACAAATAAGATTCATCTATAAAACGCCATTTTAAGAGATACAAAGCGCATAAGTGTATCTATATGTTATTAACCATGCAGTCTCTTAAAGATACTATGTCCCTTTTGCAGCCAACATCAAATTCTGTAGAACTTTGCAGGAATTATGAATATGTCATGTATGTCCTATCTGTAAAATTCAAACGTTAGCAGTGCATTCAAATTATGCAAGGAAACCTGTTTACTCGCTAGACTTCGCTGTCAGACACTATTGAGTGCCTGACTGGCCTTTTTTTCATCTTTGGTAATAACAAAAATAAAATGAGCTGTAAAGGGTACATGAGCATTTGTCTACATCAATAACCCACTCCTTGTAATGGACAAAATTAAACTGATTGAATCTTTGCGCAGCATAAAACTTACGAGCATTCGGTACAATGGTCTGAAAAATCAGACTATTACTTACTGGTTCTATAGCTCCTAAGTCGCTTTGATAACTAATAGTCGTTATTTTCCCACTTAAAGACATTTTCAAGCCCCCTTTATTATTAGGGAAGTTCTAAATTAGTATTATCTTTCAAATGTCGTTGGAATTTGACCTTTTCATTTTTTGGGCCTGCAAATGGGACATAGTACCTTTAACATATTTTATTATGGTGTTCAATTGTTTTGTATGCTTGGTTACCCGGCGTCTTTATATGTTCTCCTTGAATATTATATTGATATGATTTTTTAGAGGATTGTTTTTTGCGGATATTTACTTGAATTTAATAAATATTTATGTTTTTCGTTTAACGTACACGTTCAGTCTGTTACACGCGGCCCGCGAGATGATTTGATACGGCCCGAAATGGAAACAAAAAGCATAATAAGTTACATCATCAGTGATCATTGATATGTTAGTCTCACTATATATATATATACACTGTTGCTCATAACGGTGGAATATTTTTTTTATCCCAATTTATGAAATTATTTTAAAAATAATTTAAAAATACTAGATCTAGATAATAGTATACAGTCTCAGATTTTATTGAATAATAATTTGCCAATATGTGTTTTGCGTGACTGCTAAAGCATGTATATTATGCTACTATGTTTATTAACTAGGGGACCTATGCCCTTAAGTCATAAATGACAGTAATGAGGATTAATGCCTCACAAAAGGGCACTAATATAGCACATCGACACGGTGTTGCTCCTGGGGCCTCACAGTTACGAGGCCATTGCTTTGTCACTGAACCATGACTGTACGCAGCGGGGGCTATGGTAGGGGCAGTTTCCATAAATTAAAAAAAACACAGAAAATGCAATAAATTTTCAATAATTTATTGCATTCTACCCCGGTCCCCAACATAAAAAAATATTCTGTGTGCCCATGCCTTGAGCCATAATGCATGGCCGTCCAGAGGATTTTTTTATGTTGGAGACCGGGGTAGAATGAAATAAATTATTGAATATTTATTGCATTTTCTGTTTTTTTTTTAATTTATGGAAACTGTCCCCTACCCTAGCCCCCGCTGCGTACAGTCATGGTTCAGTGACAAAGCAATGGCCTCGTAACTGTGAGGCCCCAGGATCAACACCGTGTCGATGTGCTATATCAGAGCCCTTTTGTGAGGCATTAATCGTCATTACTGTCATTTATGACTTAAGGGCATAGGTCCCCTAGTTGATAAACATAGTAGCATAATATACATGCTTTAGCAGTCACGCAAAACACATATTGGCAAATTATTATTCAATAAAATCTGAGACTGTATACTATTATCTAGATCTAGTATTTTTAAATTATTTTTAAAATAATTCCATAAATTGGGATAACAAAAAATATTCCACCGTTATGAGCAACAGTGTATATACTATCACTATTCATCGTCATCTTGTTATGTGTTTAAATGTTGTGTGGGGCGGGGGGTAGTAGGTGTTTTCTAGCTCTTTCTCTTTTTATATATATATATATATATTTTGTCTCTAAAGGAAATTTAAGAGGAAACGAAATATTGTGGAAAAGAAATAATTTGAGATATATAAGCAAACTGGTCGAGAAAATAGTACAAACTTATTTTTTTTCGGTGAAAATATAATTTTGTTTATGTGAATATTTTTCATCTGTAAATGTGTAACTTTAGTTGTAACCTTGTATGTTAATGTAAAACTTTATTTGCAAATTTATTAAGACCTATTTTAAAATTATTTTGTTAGTTTGTATATATATAATGTTATAAATTATGTACAATTTTTCTTTATGAGAGAAATGAATACAAACCTATGAAAACAAAAACAAAATCTCATTTGCTTTCACGTGTGATAAAAGAAACAATATTATATAGAACAAACGAGGAACAATAATAATTGAAATGTTTTGAGCGGGAGGGTTGGGGTATTTATAAATTGGCTTCTATATAGGCCTCGATCAGTGGCCCTCAGTATGTAATTAAGAAATATTTCTGGCCCTCGCCTCGCCGACAAATATTAATCGGAGGAGCTTAGTCTAGTCTATAATTATTCTCTTTGTAGTATACTTTAAACATGCATGCAGTGGCGTGACTTCCATGGATCCTGCTCTTTAGGGGCACTATAGAGATGTACGTGCTTGATGGGGTCGTATATTTTTAATTACGCGTTGCCTTCCCCCGGCTTGTTTCCCTATTTTTATCTCGTTTTCTCCTCCCCCTTATTTCGCAATTCGATTTCGGCGTCTTATTGGTTTCTATTGGTTCCATTGGTTTCTATTGGTCCAATTGGTTTCTATTGAGTATTGGTCCTATTGGTTTCTGATGGTTTGAATGGTCTCTATGGGGTTCAGTTCTATCAGTGGGTCCAACAGAAACCATTAGAGACAAATAGAATTTTTCTTATGGTCGCTATTGGTCTCTATGGGATTTTCGACCTCGGGGGGGGGGGGGGGGGGCCGGGGCCTTCGCATACCCCCTGTTCTACATCGCCAGGCGTTAACATGTCATGATAAGATGGCCATCGCTGATGAATTCAATTCTCATTTCACAAATGTGGCTGCCAAATTAGTAAACAAACTCCCCCCTTCCAAAGACTTTTTCAGCGCAGACAATGATTGTATTCGTGACTTTTACGAAAGAAAAGGTGTACGTGAAAACAGCTTCGAGTTATTACCAATCAGTGAACAATTTGTTTTCAAAGAGTTACGTAAGTTGAATGTATCAAAAAGTACTGGGTTAGACTTGATTCCAGCTAAATTTCTAAAAGATGGTGCGAAGGTTTTATTTAAGCCTCTAAGTTACTTAATGAACCTATCTATCTTGACGAGTACTTTTCCAGAAGATATGAAAATAGCAAAAGTGACTCCACTTTATAAAAAGAAAGATAAAACTGATGTTAGCAACTATAGACCTATTAGTGTTTTAAGCGTAGCATCAAAGATTCTAGAAAAATCGGTCTGTGTTCAAATTGAAAGATACTTCAAAGAAAATGATATAATTTATGAATTTCAATCTGGTTTTCGACATGATTATTCGACTGAAACATGTCTAATTCATTTGACTGATTATTTGAGGAGAGAAACTTCCCAAGGGCGCTTTGTTGGTATGGTGCTCCTTGATCTGCAAAAAGCTTTTGATACAGTTAATCATTGCGTCTTATTAGGGACTTTTAGATTTGCACGTCAACAGCTTTGACTGCAACGTGTGACGTCATTTTAAGGCACTGCGCATGCGTTTCGTCGTCTCAGTCGGCGATCGAGAATGCGTCAACCTTGATTTTCCTAAATCTAGTACATACATACATACATATTGATATTTATATAGCGCCTTTACAAGCTCAATGTACTATGCCGCGTGCGTATAAAATATACAGTTCCTCAGGTAGACAAAGGAACATCCCTTCCCTGCCATTATGTAAAAATGTGTAGAACAGGTGTCACATGCATATTCACCTGTTCTACACATTTTTATATAATAGCAGTGAAGGGATGTTCCTTTGTTGAGGATAGAATGAGGAACTGTATATTTTGTCCTCTTTCTTTGTCCGTGATATTCATAGCGTTACTTCCTGCATGCATGTATATCGTCGAGTACAATCTAAAAGATTTCTAATTGTAGTCAACATGGGCAGTTAAGTACGTTGACACGCATGATCAGTCGGCGTTCGTCGTGTTCTCGTCCACTCAATCTAAAAGTCCCTATTGAAGAAGTTACAACTAATGGGTTTTGATAAGGCAAGTTTAGATTGGTTCAGATCCTACTTATCTAATCGGCACCAAGTAGTGGCCATTCATGATATTCGTTCCAAACTAATGCCTATAACATGCGGTGTTCCTCAGGGAAGCATTTTAGGCCCAATTCTATTTTCAAGTTATATAAATGATATGTGTATTTGTATAAAAGACTTCAAACTATTATTGTACGCAGATGACAACGTACTACTACTACTCTATTCAAATCCTGATCCTAAATATATTGAGGAAAAGCTCAGTGAACAGCTGTCTACGTGTGTCGATTGGATGACTGATAATAAGCTATCTTTACACTTGGGAAAAACAGAAAGCATTTTATTTTGTTCTAAAAGTAGTTCTAATCTAAAAAGTAATTTGAATTCAAAGTGACACACAATAATCAAGCAATCAGGAGAAAAGAGTCTGTGAAGTATTTAGGCATTGAGTTGGCTAGCGCAATTTCATTTTCATCTTTAGTAGAATCAGTTGTAAAAAAAGCAAATTCTCGTCTGAAATTTTTGTACAGATATCAAAGTTGTATGGATTTAAAAGCAAGACGTACACTCTGTTTTGCTCTTATTCAATGTTTATTTGACTATGCTAACCCTGCATGGTATAGTAACATAAACAAGTCAGATCAAAAGAAGTTGAAGATTATACAGAACAAAATGGTGAGATTTATCAACTGTTCTGGTCCAAGAACTCATGTTGGCTACAGCGAACTTTCTAAAGCTGGTTTTCTTGAAGTCGACCAAAGATCAAAACAACTCGCATTGCATCACGTGCATAAAATATATCATACTAGGTCGAATCATTCTATTCGATCCAACTTCGATCTTGTTACTGACGTGACGTACATGATTATAATACAAGAAATAGACGATTCAACTTTAACTTACCAGAAAGAGTAGGTAGTATTGGAAATTCGTTTTATTACAATGCCATAAAACATTGGAATTCCCTTCTCAATGGTGTAAAAGAAATAGGAAACTATGATCATTTTAAGAGGAAATTAAAGGAATACCTAATGCTTGACAGTCAGAGAAGAGAAGTGAATGACATGTTATATGATTGAAATTTTTATTCTTCTGTCGGTTCATACTTTTTCATGTTGTATATACTTATGTTTTCGTACGTTATAGAAATTCTACAAATTCATCATTATTTTCCTCTTCTTCCTTCTCCTCTTTTTCTTCTTCTCCTTCTTCTTTTTCTTCTTGTACTTAATATCATTTCTATCATCAGTTTAATGTTGTTATTATTATTATTATCTTTAATAAGTAGTTCTTTTAATTTTCTTATCTGTCTGTAAATATTACTATTTTTAACTTATTAATTTTATACATGTCTGTAAGGGACCCCACTGGAAATAAGCTCTCGAGCTTTCGTGGGTTATCCTGTTCAAGCTGACTTATTTTTGATCTGTTATTATTGTATATTGTTGTATGTTGGAAGCTTGTCGAATAAAAATCAATCAATCAATCAACAAACATTCATAAATATAATAAAGGCCTACTATGTGATTATTTTCTAAAATTCTTCTCACATGATGTATGTTATATTGTTGAATGTTGGAATTTCCTTTGATTATTGAATCCTACAATTTCATGTGAAAGTATATTGGGAGGGGTGAGAAAGGACTCGAAAAGAGAGCGAGAGAGTGAGCTACATAGAAATACTAGACAGAGATGGAAAGAGAAAATAGAAGAATAGTTAGAGAGAGAGAGAGAGAGAGAGAGAGGAGGGGGGAGGAGGGGGGGGGGGGGGGTCACAAGGAGAGAGCTAGCTAGAAAGAGGGGGAAGGGGAAGGGCCTCTCTCCAGATTTGAACAGATTGCCGTGCCCGTGCTTACCATCTGTGATGAATTTGGGATTGAGATGACGCAAACCTATTTAATTCTTTGAAAGGTGCTTTTTTGTTAATGTTGAAAAACACTCTTCACCTAGTACCTTGCAATGCGAGCGAATCCGTCTAGCGCCACTCCAGCAAAGCATAGAGAGTCAATGCTAATGCGTATTGACCTTTAGCATTTCTTTACGTGTTAATAGGCAGCATTTAAATACATGAATAGTCAATACACTCATAACACACAAGTGCACACAATTATTCCGATGCGGTTGATCGGCAAGTTTGACAGTGGACTCACAATTTGAATTGTTTAATTAGTCTTTCCAACATCGGAAAGTTAAAAAAATTATATTTTACAGCTATTGAGTGTTATCAATTGTTACCAAAGTACCGCTTTTGAGTGAAATCAGTTGAATTTTGTACAGTGGTGTTTGAAATGTTGAGAATCAATAGCACAGCTTTAAATACACAGTCAGGATAGTAATGCACCTATGTGTGTCTAGCGCCAACTAACGACCGGACACGATCAAGCAAGAAGATGGACGCATACATGGAAGATGAACCCGTCGGTAAATACATAATTATTTAATGCACTGAATGCCTCGAAGTTGAATTTGTGTTTCGAAATACGAGCCAGATTATATTGGCCGATGATATTTCCCTTATGTGAATGATTATTACTGTTAATTAATTTGGTTATGGGCATTTTTTATGATGATAAAGTTAAGACGTTCAATGTCATGGTCCCTTTCGTACGTTTTCATGTGTTGTCTGTTCAAGAGCGGATTTGTAAATTTGTGTCGGTCATACGCGTATGAAGGGGTGACCAAAGTTCGCGGACATTTTAGAACATATTACAAAATGTGATATTCGATCTATGATTTCTCATATTCTACACAAATTTATTTATTTAATTTATTACCAAATGGACGGCAAAGTTTTTTACTAGATCTAGATCTAGGTCTAGATCTAGATCTAGTCTAGATCTAGATCTACAGATTGATTGAACTACAAAATTTATCGTCGAAGGATTTCGAAGATATCGCAATCTAAAAATTCGATGTTCGATCGTACGTGCGCGCTGCATCTAAAAAAGTCATAAAAACAACGAAACCTAACTTCACGCACAGGGGTTTACAGTTTATTTATCAAAAAATGTGATCCATCAAAAATAAGGTAATATCATAATTTGCAAGGCAATATATCAGTTGGAACCACTTTCTACTTACAATTTTGAGGATATCTGCTCTCAAATTGAAGATTTTCTGACCATTATCGGTAAGTTGATAATTTTTCGGAATGGACGCAAAAGATTGCAAAATTTGCCGATCTTTTGTCTATATCTTCACAATTTTGTACCCAATTCCAAAGAAAATTTCATCTTTGGGTAATTTTATGTTCCTCTTTCCATTGGTGATATCAGATTTTCGAAATCTTACTGTTTTTTTGAGATAGCGAACTTCGGTCACACCACCATACGCTTAGGCGGACAAGTTGTCGACAACTAACCCCCGGATTAGGACAATTAACCCAAGACAATAACGTTTCTATTTTACAATTAGAGAAATGGGCCCCAGGTTCATAATATATTTTCTCTCTTTTTTATGTTTTAAAGGGATCGTTTAACAATGTTAAATCTGAGATACACGGCCCTACGTGTTATCAGTGTCTGTGATATGGTGTAATATTGAAGCCCTAAAAAAATTGCGCTTCAAAATGATCAAGAAGTGCCTCAAAAAAGTAAAAATCTTTGAGTGACCGGTTTTACCATACCGTACTTGTTTTCCCCAATAGACTGTAGTGTTATGAAAACCGTCAGGCGAACGGTTTTCAAAATTTGTAATTCCAATCATAAATATCTTGATAATCAGAGAGGCGATCGGCTTGTAAAAGTCATGGGGTTCCTGACTGACCTAAAGGTTTATAATTATCATTGCATCATGAGCTAAATCCAGAATTTTATTTCAGAATCTGAGACAGAGTTACCGGATCCCTTTAAGGTTTTATTTTAATCATTTTCTGGTCCGAGAATAATTCAGAATGTGTCTGCACAAATAAGGATCGTCCACATTTTCGCTGACATTTTTTATTTCCGATCCACGTGTTGGCGATGCAAAAAAACGTTTTCTGCAAATGATTTTCTTGATCCAATGATGCATTTTACATCAACATTGTACAGAGACTTTCACGTTATGAGCGATAAATCCTCTGCAAGACGGACAACCCATAAAAGGTGAACTTGGGGTAATTGATTACGTGGAATTCTTTTTTTCACATCGAAACCTGCAGAGCGCGGAAGACAAAAAATGTCCACAAAAAATGCAGCCCATCCTTATTTTTTAGGACGCATTTTGTCCGCGTATATGAGGATATTCTCGTTTATACGGACGATCCTCATTTGCCGACCACCCCCCCCCCCTACTGATTTCAGGTTTTATTCTTCATATTTCACTAAGACTAAGTTAAACTCCATTTTTTCTTTACTTTGCTTGTCTTTTTAATCTTCATTTTTTTTTTTTTTTCAGTTCTTCTGACTTTCCTTTCCCTATTCAACTTTTCTTCTCTTTGCCCTTTTCTCTCTGTTTTTTTTCTTCCTTCCCTTCTCTTCTCCTTCTATATTTCACCGTTTTTCCATTCCTTTTTAATTTTTCTTGTTGCGGGTCTTCATATTTCTACTTTGCGTTTTTGCTTTGCTTCTTTTGATCCCCTTTCTTTTTTCTATTACCCACATTGTTCATGATTTTTAGTTTTCATCTTTGTCTTGTCGATTTACCTCTGTTTTTCTTTTGTCCTACTGCCCCCCCCCCCCCCCCCCTCCCATTATCCTTGCCAAATTCTCATTGTGGCGGTCCAATTCACATGTTTGTTTTATTGTTACATACAGTGTAGTACATAAGAAATAATGATAATGAAGTAAATGAACCCAAATAATTTTGTTATTGTAAATGTAATCTTTTGTTTTGATATGCCAAATGAATTATTTTGTTTTTCATTCTTTGCAGTTTGCATACACTGTATACAATTAATTAAAGGCATCGTTTAACAAAGTTAAATCTGAGTTTCATGGCCCTATGTGTTACCAGTGTCAGTGATATGGTGCAATATATTGAAGACCTAACAAAAATTGCTCTTCAAAATGATCACGAAGTGCCTAAAAAAAGTAAAAATCTTTGAGTGACCGGTTTTGCCATACTCATTTTCCCCAATACTCTATAGTGTTATAAAAACTGAAAAAAATGAGATTTCGATTTCCAATCATAAATATCTTGATAATCAGACAGACGATCGGCTTGTAAAAGTCATGGGATTCCTGAATGACCTAAAGGTTCATAATTATGATTGCAGCATGAACTAAATCCAGGATTTTGTTTCAGAATTTGAGGCAATGTTACCGAGTCACTTTAAATTTCATGTTATTTCTGAAAAACTTACCGGTAGTCATGACTCAGAAGGTTATCAGAGATGTGCCTGAATGATAGCTGCGCTTAACATGTTCAAGATGAATTCCATTCGATCAGTCATACCTGTCTATTGAGACCACTCAAGGGAAACAGAAAAAAGTGGCCACTGTAGACAGGTTCTACAACACTCATCTCAATCTAGAGGGAGACAAATTACATGGCCCCTAAGGCCCTAAAGCAGGTGATCTATATAGACAGGTGGCCACTATAATGACGGATTGGATTGGTATATTACCAGCAGTGCTTAGATGTTATAAATTTGAATACGTAAATCTTTGGAGTCGGGCTTACTCCGACCAAAGACAAAATTCGGCCCAGCTGCTTTGCAGGTTTAGGGTTAGCTTTAGGTTTGGGGCTAGGGTTAGAGTTAGGATAAAATGACAAAAAATGACAATTGTTGCAGCTGGGCCGAGTTGTCTTTGGTCCGAGTTAGCCCAGATTCAAATCTTTGCATGCACTGATCTGTAGTAATCAAGGTTACACATTCTTTTCCTGCCACCCGCCCTACCTATAGACGAGGCTGTTTGCCTCTGGTACTCTGACATCGGGCAGCGGATCCCTGCACTACGTCAGATGCTGGGGCAGATGGGATACCCGAGCGCTACCCGCATGCTCCTGGGATGGCTCCACAGCTACTTTGAGCAGTGCGACAACTTTCCCCCGGGAAAATTCCCCAATCAGGATTACGTCAAGATGCTCGTCCAGGAGTTTGTCTTCTATAGAGCTGTGGAGAAGAATCTACAGGTGAGCTGCCGTAGAGCAATCTAGCACATAGCAGTTCAGAGTTTTATAAAGGTTTAAAGCCCCACTGCACTACTTAAAGCTACTTGTGCCCTCTTTATAGCAAACAATGCCTAATCGCTGCCTGTTGGTGCCTGTTGGTCCCTGTTGGTCCCTGTTGGTCCCCCATGATCCTCTTTTTCTTATGTTAATTGAGAGCTGATTTGATGAGATAACCACCTGTCAGTGACCTTGCAGAGAGGTCTAATCCCCCCTGGCCAAACTATTACAGACAGGCTTTAAATGAATCGGCTTTTTTGTCTCCAATCGGCACCAATTATTTGTATTTTCCACTCTTTCATGGTTTAAAAAAAATAAAGATGTATCAATATTAATGATAATAATAATATCGGCTACTTGTATAGCGCACTGCTTCACCTTTCTGTGCTCATGGCGCTTAGAGAAAAAGACATGTAACAAACATAAGAAAGAAAAGAAAATGACAATGAATTGCCGATTTCTACATGAAATTGGTGATTATAAATTTCACTCTGCGTTGCCTAATTATAGAGACTCCAAGGATTATTTATTTATTTTTGAAGGACTTACTCTTCAAAATAAATAGAAAAATGTACTGGAACAGAAATGGATTCAAATTTCCCAGTAATTTTTGCACTCTCTGCTCATGTACAATATAAAGTCGGAGCATTCTGGACTAAAAGATGACACTAAACAGCTACAGGCGAGGGTATGATATTCTCTATTCATTCTTTTATTGGTCCTTGGGCGAGTCCCAGCTATTTTGACCAGTTTGTTATAGACCACATCAGAGATTTCTGATAGCCCTACAGGATCTTGAACATACTTTAAATGTACACAATTCCATGATACGATTTAATACTTGGTAACGTACAGTACATTGGACATACCTTATACTTGGCATTTATGCGTGTTTCTCTGATTAAACTTGTTCTCAATGGGGTGGCGTTATCAGCACCAGTTATCCAACTATAGTACCTTTGTACATGTAGAATATATTTAGAGGTGTTGTGGTCTAGTGGATAAGTCGTTGGACTGTGGATCGCAGGGTCCACGGTTTGAGTCCCGCCACGGCACTAATGTCCGTTGGCCAAATATTAATCTACATTTGCCACTCTCCACCCTGGTGTTAAATGGGTACCGGTAGAAAGGAATTCCTTGAGTGCTGTGGGTGCCGAAATCGGCTGCCTAGCAGAGCATGGGTAATAGTTGGATCACCTTGGGCACTATGCATGGTGGATATGTGCGCTATATAAGTATCCAATATTATTTTATAAATAATAACAAAATATTATTAGTATTATTATTTAACTTTTGTGCGTTACCAGGTGCCCAACGGGGGAGGGGGGGGGGGGGGGGGGGGGTCATAGGAGGCCATCTGACTTGTTGGGGTAGAGTTTTTAATATTGGGTGTTATACATTTTAGACTATGATATCATATATCATATCATGCCGCGTCATACCAAAAGACGTTAAAAGATGGGAGTTGTTGCTACCTTGTTTGGCGTTCAACAATAAGGGATAGAGCAACGTCGATCTGGCTCTGCTCAGTGGCTGCCGGGCTCACGATCAATTGGGCAAAAAGAATTTCCGTTTCGGTTTAATAAAATTTGGAGTGGACTATTAGGCTAGTATTATTATTATTATTATTATTGTATTTATATGCCCCTTTCTGCCCTTTTTTCCTTGACAGAAAATGACATCGATCCAAGAGCTCCAACTCCTGGAAGAACTCTGCCGCTACTTGCAGGACAACTCCAAACTGGCCACCCTCCACAACATCTTTGACGGTCTCTTCGGTAACAGTGGCCATCCGCTCAAGGACGTGGATGAGCAGAGACGCCTGGCCATGACGCGGCTGGTCTCCATGGCAATTAGCATCGGCTGCAAGGCCGTCCTGGATTGTGTAGCTGTTTGGATGTATAACCAGGTTTGTGAACAAATCGTTTCTACTTCTAGGGATCCAAGCTTGAAACTCTGGTTCACTACTATAGGGACGAATCACAAGTTGGGGACCTATTGGTAGCAAAATAGCAAATACTCTTTCATCAAATGTAGAGTCTTGCCCAATTACTTGAGTGTTTGCAGGATCAGTGACCTTTAGTTTAATTTTTTCATAGCCCATTGCTCTAACATCTGTAATAATGCACATCCTTTATTTTGCCATATTAAAGATATTGTAGTTGATTTAAATCAACTCTTGCATATGGCATATATTATTTTGATTGTTGCTCAATGTTTGTTTGTTTTTTTTGGGGGGAAGGAGTCTTATTTCAGAAAAACTATAAGGGCCAGAACTTTGCTTGCAATTGGGCATTAAGAAGGGTACGGATGAGAATTAAAGCTAGATCTACATGTATGTAGCATTGTGTCCAAAGTAACTTTGACCTCATGAATTGATCTCGTGCGGTTGGTACCAGGGGATGTATTTCAACATTATATATTTTTTCATTTTTCATAGAGTGAAGACAGGAAAGTAGAGATCAATTTAAGGGGCCAGGCTCGACTATTACTTGTGCTGTTATCAGGTTCCATGCGGCCTTCCATTTACCAGCTTTAACATTTCTTTGCATATTACAGGGCTCCGCTGTTCCATACTAACCTTTTTTTGAAGGGGTTCCGGATTTTCCTTTTTATAGTCTTTTTAGAGTCTCTGGACCTAAAAGCATTTGGAAAGTTGTGAAATGTGGTTTTTAAGAAGAATTATGAAAATCCCTTGGACTGACAAAGTTAGTAATGAGGAAGTTCTTAGACGAGCTGGAGTGCAAAGGAAAATGATACGTGAGATGTTGATTGGGCCATTGAAGTTCATGGGTCACATATTACATGTAAAGAAGGCCTAGAGAATCTTGCTTTGACAGGGAAAATTGTGGGAGGGAGGAGTAGGGGAAGAAGGAGGATACTTTGGATGGACAGTCTGCAGAAATTGTTAAAAGAGAGAGGAGTGAAAAAAAAAACTGGGAGTGGTGCTAACAGAGAAGGCTAGGAACCGAGGGTTGTGGAACAGCATGATCGCAAAGTCAATCGACATGGCAATTAGAGAGAGAGAGAGAGAGTCTTTATGCTTGAGCCCTTTTCTAAAATGTTGAAATTGGGGGGGGGGGGGGGGTCCAGACTTATATTTGAAGTGCCGCTGTGTGTCAGGCACCTGTTAGAGCCTAGTCCTGCATTTTATATTTTGTACATATGTTCTAATTGTAAAACAAACGTTATAAATCAATCAATGAATCAATGTTTTCTGTATCACAGGACTGTTCATCACATAGTATCAACCTAGTGGATTCCATCATGACTGATTTCTGTGACCTGGTCTCGGGTGTACAGGGAACCATGCAGAGGGTTGCCCAGACCTCACCAACGTTCACTCATCACCTCCTAACCTCTCTCATGTCACACTACAACACCTATCAAAGTGAGTTCAGTCATAGACAGGTTTTTCTTCCCCTTCTCCTTCTCTTTGCTTTTTTCTGTACTTCATGCTTTCTCTTTAAAAAAAATGGGTTAAAAAAAATGTGTACAGTGAAATGTGTTTGAACCTGTATAGGAACAGGGAGTTGTTATGAATGGAGATCACGTCCAAGAGGCCCCTTGGAAGTCATCCGTGGCACAGCGCGTCTTGTGTTTCCTCTACTGTAATCCCCTTAATCCCCCTTCGAGACCGCACAGCTCCCTGGTAGCACTAATTTGAAAAGTGGTGATAAATTGACAACTTCTAACCCTCATCCAACAAATGTGCAAACGTATAACACAATTTCATTTAGTTCCTTTGGGAGATAACCTTTGGACTACATGTACATTCCTAGCTATACACAAATTTCTGAAATTTTCACAGAAATGAGAAAATCATGATGATGAGAACCTATTCGCTCTAACTCACAATATCCTTGGTCGATTTCGCTGGTTCAAATGGCTATGTCTTCAGTAGAGTTATCCGAGCATGATAAAGCATTTGAAAACCAATAGAAAGTTGCATCGGTCATTTGTTGTGGATTCTGTATTTTATATGTTATAGCTATATACATCTTCACTGAACATGACGTAATTTTTGCGGTGCCACGCATGACTTCAAAGCTTGTGTTTAGAAAACTTAGGGAAGCATACAGGCGTTGCGTAACATACTAACATTTCAGAATATTTGGAATGCCAGAGGGGATCTGTGCATTGATAATGAGAGCTGTTGATGGATTTGAAGGCTGGGGAAACATTTCTTGTTGTTAAGCCAAATTAATCCTGAATATCTTTCCCTCTGGAAATTCTTTTGAGACGGTATCTCCAATCATTACAACTCCCTGATAGGAAGAACACTCATCTATAAAAGACTATATTTTTTCCCCTTGAGTGTTTCTCAAATAAACCTGTACTAAAGTAACATGAACATGTACATATAATGTCATTCTTATTGATATCATTCTCTGAATTGTCAGCAGGTTAAATTTGATTTTGATTTATACAGTCAAACCTGCTTTAGTGACCACCTGTCTACATGTACAAAGACCACCTGTCTACAACAAGCATAGTTTTTGTTTCCCTTGAAAATGGTTTCTCATTGAAACATGTACTAAAGGAACCTGTCTACAAAGACCATCTGTCTGTCTACAAAGGCCACTTTTTGTGTTTACCTTGGGGTTGGTCGCTGTAGACAAGTTTGACTGTATATCACTGTAAGATATTTTTGTTATGTCTATGATGGCTTCTCCTCCATGGTCTAACTAGGTACGTCACAGCCAATCAAACTCATCCCCCCTTCCCAGCTGGATGTGATCACTGATTGGATCATTGAACACCCAACCGTGTGCCTCCGCCACGCCCTCTCTGGCAAACCCCCCTCCCGCATCCCATCCTTCTACATCCACGCCTCCTACAAGGTGTCGTCCCACGACCCCTCCAGCTCCGGTCCCGTCCCAGGCCTGCTCTGGCAGAGTATCCTCTCCCCTCTCATCCTGGATGCTAACCGATCCCAGATACAGAGGACTCTCAATAAACGCTTCTCTCTGCGCGACTACTCTCTGCTCTTCTCCAAGCTCCATCTGGGCATCCTGCAAGCCTTTGTGACGACATCGACGTCGGATGCGAAGTCGACTTCCTCCAAGGGGAAATCATCCAGGGCTGTTGCCCTGACTCTTACAGACATTGAGAGTGTGGTCATGTTGACCGTCCATACCATCCAGGATAATAAGATCAGTGGGGATGCTGTCCAGACAGCGGTAGAGAGGATAGCTCAATTGCTTCAGGTATCCATGGCAACGGGAATGCTGAATACAACTAAAGGTTTGTGTGATATGACTTCAAAATAGGGCAAAAAACTTACAGATTGCATCAATTTCTTTTCTTTTTTCTATTTGAAAAGTCCATTGAATATTTGTGTATTCTGATAATGTGAAACCTGAATAGATAAGATGTTTTCAATGTACTATAATCGTGTATAATGAGACTGTTTGTAATAATTTTTACCAAAACGCAGATTTAATAAATGTCATATGACGTTGTGTCCTCTTGTCAAAATCAGGTGGTGTACTTGCACCAGTACCTTTGTCTCTTTTACTCCTCCTCTTTCCCCATTTTTATATTCCCCTCTTTTCCCAACCTGTTTTGCTCCTGTTACAAATTGCATTTCTCCTGATCCAGTGAATGATCCAGCAACAAGTGATTTGGGCTTTATTTCATCAAAGAGTTAAAGGGTTGTAGATAATTGGATTCTTAGCTGGGTTTAGGTTATGTCTAGGCCAGGGATAGGGTTAGATATAGCGATTGGTCCTAGCGTGATATAGGGATTTTGACAAGTGTAGGGGTCAGTGACACAAAGACGTAACTCCATTTTGGCCATTTTGAGAAAGAGTGGTTTATGTGTCACTGAGCACTTGGGCGGAGTGAACTCTATGTTTCACTAGCCATTGGCTTCAATGGGATGTTGATGGAGTTAAGTCTTTGTGTTTCTTGGAAAGCCCACATTTTTCTGAACATTTTGATATCACATACTCATTTTGGCAAACTATGGAGTTAAGTCTTTGTGCTACTGACCCCACAAAGTGTTCAAGGAGGATATTTTGTAGAATCCATTTCTCATATTACTTTCCATCACTTTTCCGTTTCAGAGAAAGTCATTCCACTCTGCAAGGAGCTGCCATCCAACGATCTCCTCACACTTATCCTCCAAGAGAAACTTCCGTCATGACAGTTGTCCGGCCTCTAAGAACTATCTGAATTGAATTTACACTGGTAATGCAGGGCTCCTCACTAGCTTTTGACAAAAGCAAGTCCAGATTGAACATTTAGAGGATCTATATGCAGGAGCCACATGCTGATATTTTGAAATTGCAGGTGTCCAGACTTTGATTTTAATCATCTATGTGTCCCAGGTACCCGTTTGTGTCAAGCCCTGGGGAATGTAATTGGGTTGATGTTGCAAGAGGGCATTACAGAGATGAAAGTACAGTCTAACCTGTAAATAGCGACCGCCCAAGGGAAACACAAAAAGTGGCCTTTGTAGCCAGGTTCCTTTAGTACATGATTCAATGAGAAACCATTTTCAAGGGAAACAACAAATGTGGCCTTTGTAGCCAGGTGTTCTTTGTAGATGGATGGTCACTAAAGCAGGTTTGACTGTAATCGGAAAAGAGGGCAGTATTTGAAAGGGAATCAAATGGGCCATAGAAGGATGGTGCCGAAGAGGATGCTCGCATGGGTGGCATCAAGGCATGGACTAGAGGTAGGATGGCAGCGACCATGAATCTGCTATGATGGACTCTCACCAAGACCAACAGCAGGACCCGGTTTCATAAAATTTGATATCAATAAAAAGTTACAAGCTACTGAAATCATGGCATCTGATCGGCTGAGAGCAAATTTGTCATAGAAATTTAGCATTTGTTATAGATAACAAGTTTCATGAAATAGGCCCCCTTTGGTCAAGCCATTCCATCACATGGAGGTTGGACTATAAAGGAGAAGTGACGAGACTATTAAGAGATGCTACGCAGCGTGGATGTCAAATGGTAGACTCCATCAAGACCATAGTAGCACTTTGGGCCACTACTTGACCACAAAAGAAGAATTGAGACATTTCATCATAAAGGAGGACTATTCACTAAAGTGATACCACTTGATGTGGATGCCAAAACGTTAGCCATTATTTCTTATAAAGCATAACTGTTTTTGTAAATAAAAGTGCATTCAAGACATTTATGCTGTCTCCCTGTTAATTACTTTGTCTCCCTGTTAATTACTTTGTCTCAATTCTCACTTGAGGTACCTTCCCATGTGTTGCATTGTGTGTGATGAGTGTTTTTTTACAAGTTAACATTACTCCCAATCTATTCTTCTAGGCCTCATTCTACATATATCCCTCTCTCTTCTAGTCACTTTCTCTATCTTTTACTTCACTCTATGTCTGTATTACTAATATACTTTTAGCTCTCTGTTTCTTCTGTCCATATTCTCTCGCCCTGCTATCCAATTCACTCAATCTCTCCTTTCCTCTCTCTCTCTTTTTTCCCCTAGACATTTTGCTAATTCCCTTTTCCCCTCTTTTCTGCTTTGGAATGTGAAAAATAAGAAAACAAAGGGACAAACAAATCAATGAATAATTCTGTCTTCTGTTTTGTTTACCCATGTTTTCTTAGTGACTTTCAGGCTCATGAAATGTTCACAAATTTTGCAAGTGTTTCTGATTCCTAAAAGTTTAATGCCACAAGATAGTTGTATCCCAACTGACACAACATGAATATTTTTGCGACTTGTGATAGATTCTTGATTACACATCGCAAAAACGTCATGTCCAATGTAGCATAGCTTCTAGTCGCACAGTAATCTTGATCAAGAAAAAGGTACATGTAGAGTGGGTCTCAAAATCACCCTCATCACCTAACCCTCTCCAGTATGAAGATTGGATTGGTGTGATGATATGAAAGTGAGGTAGCTATATGTCAGTAAGTCTACAGTGAATGCTAGTGTTGACACAACCTTATTCTTCAGCATGTCCGAGAGTGGGAGTGATGTGTCACAGTGAGTGTGAGCACACTTGTGGAGTGTTGTGGAGTGTTGTTGAGAATGGTGATTGATGGAATTTAGCAGGACAGGCGGCAATCATATTTTTTTTAATCATTACTGTTACCAGATCCATCAAACTTACTCTGCTCTCATAATCAAAAACCTTTAACTTTTCATTCTCTACTCATAATAAAATACTACACAAAATACTTGAATTGCTGAATTTGATACTAATTTTCTAAAATATCCATGTACATTTTTCAAAATACATGATGTACTCTTAACATTTACCTCTTTCATACTACATTGAACAAAATTACAGTGGAACCTCGTAAAGAACACTGCAATAACAAACTCGTGCTAAAACAAGGTAATTTTGACCATCTCTTTTCTTTGTATTCTACGGTTAATCAGCTTTGATATAACAAGGTTGCAAGACAAGGTGATTTCTTTGTTTTCTCACAACAAAGCAGATATTGTAGAGTGACCTATGTTGTGCCAAAATCTTTATGACTGCCCCAGAGCTTAGCTCGGAGGTCAGACAAAGAGTACTCGACCACATCTTTGGAGTAGGCCATCTCGCTAGCAAGGTTTGGCCTTACATGCTGCCAATAGTTAAACTTGGAGATGAGACAGGTCCTTTGTATCAGGTTAAGTAGGTAGTGAGGGTTGAACTCAGTAGATGCCTCAGAGTTTAGCTTGGAGATTAAACAAAATGTCCATTGGATTTGGGTCGACATGCTAGTTATTCTTGGACTTCCTTGTTGCCCCAGAGTTTCGCTTGAAGATTAATCAAAAAGACTATTGGATTGGCTTGACTATTAAACTAGTCGGGCTTGAATATTCTGGCTGCCCCATGGTTAAGTTTAGGGATTAAATAGTCTTGGACTGCAGCACTGGATTGGGATGACTCGCTAGGAAGGCTTGATCTACTTGGCTACCCTACAGTTTAGCTTGAAGATCAGACAGAGTCCCCTGGATTAGGGCTGACTAACTACTAGTACGGCTTGAACTTCCTAGCTGCTCTCATTTGGGTTATCCTCTGCTTGTCTTCCTCAAACTTCATCCTCAGCTCAGCTATATCTGTAAAGATAATGGTACGGGAAGAAGGTTGCATCAATATTGTATAATATTTCAAAGCCCCTCTGCACTAGTTTGGCCAGTAGGGATTAGACCTCGCTGCGGTTATCCCATCAAATCAGCTCTCAATTAACATAAGAAAAAGGGCTTCAAGGGGGATCAACGGGTACCGCTTAGGCATTGTTTGCTGTATAGAGGGCGCAAGTAGCTATAATTAGTGCAGTGAGGCTGAAGGTGAAATTCATCATGTGTATAGAAAAAATGACTGGAAGCAACTGGTGCTTTGGGATCTTGTGATACATCAGTTAGGGTAGATCTTTCCAATTTCTAGTATACTTTAAAGCACCTGAATTTAGAGAAATCACATGTTTAGTGTTCATTTCAAATTTTCAATCACTGAGAAGTAGTTAGTGTTATGGCAAGTTCCTTCTATTATTTATATCTAACAAATGAAATTGTTTAAAAACTTGCAATTTTCAAATGTCATGTTAACAATTGGAAATTCCGAAAGGAGAACGGCATATTTTTTGCGAATAACAGATTTTTCCAGCCAGACATATAATGGCAACCTATATGTACAGTGTCCTCTCATTGCTTTTAAAGTAGTGCTGTAGCCGAACCGCCGAACCGAACCGAACCGAACCGAACACAAAGGCCTGGTTCGGATGTTCGGCAAAAAAAAAAAAAAAAAGTTTTTGCAAGCTAATAAACTTGTCATTTTGTACCTAATTTTTATGTCATGATTGCTCATTTTATATTTACTTTTTTCCCATTTTCCGCCTTTGTGATTTATGCCTATCCAGTGGTGGGCGCGACTTCACTGGCGCC
Source organism: Strongylocentrotus droebachiensis (assembly GCA_035222895.1). Lineage (NCBI taxonomy): Eukaryota > Metazoa > Echinodermata > Echinoidea > Camarodonta > Strongylocentrotidae > Strongylocentrotus > Strongylocentrotus droebachiensis. The sequence goes on along the minus strand of JAVYIG010006726.1, from coordinate 69,841 downwards.
ATTCAAATCCCAAATCCTGACCACGCTACGTCGCGATCGCAAGCCATGAACAAGAATACATGTGCGTGATCAAAACAAGTTCAGCTCAAACCCATTCAACAACAAAAAAAAAAAAATTAATGAAATAAATATATATTATAGTATGGTATTTATTTATTTAGGAAAAATAGGAATTTTATATTTTTCCTGTTGAAAATAAAAACTGATCGAGTCTCTATTCAAGATGGCAGCTTTCATGACTCTAACATTAGACAACAACCGTCTCGGAAAATCTTTAAAAAATATCATTTATTGACAAATTGAAAACATGAATCTTTTGAAATTGAAAATAAAATACGATTCAAGACGGAAATACGAATGTAAGTATTTTTCTTCACAAATAATTACGTTTAGAGCAGTTTTTGTCTCGCCTGCGTAGCAAAAAGCGAGACATAGGCGCCGCTTTTCCGGTGACGGCGGCGACGGCGGCGACGGCGACGGCGTCAACATCAAAAACTTAACCTAAGGTTAAGTTTTTGAATTTTTGATATAATTTTTAAAGTATAGGTTCTTAGTCAATGAAACTTGGATTATAGGGTAATCAAGTATCCCCAATCATGTGAGTAGAATTTCAGATCACAAAGTCAAGGTCAAAGGTCATTTCAGGTCAACAGACTTGGACTATGTTGTAGCATCATCATCGAAAACTTAACCTAAGGTTAAGTTTTTGAATTTTTGATATAATTTTTAAAGTATAAGTTCTGAGTCAATGAAACTTGGACTATAGGGTAATCAAGTATCCCCAATCATGTGAATAGAATTTCAGATCACAAAGTCAAGGTCAAAGGTCATTTCAGGTCAACAGACTTGGACTATGTTGTGGCATCATCATCAAGATTTTCAAAATGCTTCCTTATTTTTCAACCGATTTTGATTCTGATTGTTTCATATGATAGGGCTAGGAGGGGGATTTAAAACTTGTACACAGAATCGTGAAATTCATTATCTATGCTAATTTATGCAAATTTATTTGAAATCACAAAAAATGCTTCTTCTCCTTCATTTCTCGACCGATTTTGATTTGGTTTGCTTTATCTGGTAGAGCTAACTTTGGTACACTAAACTTCTACACCGAATTTTGAAATTGTTCTCCATTAATTAATAATGGTAATTTATGCAAATTTTTTCCAAAAATAACAAAAATTGCTTCTTCTCCCTCATTTCTTGACCGATTTTGATTTGGTTTGCCTTATCTGGTAGAGCTAAATTTGGAACACTAAACTTCTACACAGAATTCTGAGATTTTACTCCCATTGATTAATTATGATAATAATGCAAATTTATTCCAAAAATAATTTAAAAATCACAAAAAATGCTTCTTCTCCTTCATATTTCGACCGATTTTGATTTGGTTTGCTTTATATCGTAGAGCTAACTTTGGTACACTAAAGGTCTACACAGAATTTTGAAATTGTTCTCCATTAATTAATTATGGTAATTTATGCAAATTTATTCCAAATATAACAAAAATTGCTTCTTCTCCCTCATTTCTTGACCGATTTTGATTTGGTTTGCCTTATCTGGTAGAGCTAAATTTGGAACACTAAACTTCTACACAGAATTTTGAGATTTTGCTCCATTGATTATTTATGGTACTTTATGCAAATGAAATGAAATTATGTCCCTTCCAGGGCATCACATTTTTATTTTTTGACCAGTTCAAAAGTGTACCACGATATTTGTTGTTGCGAGATGCGGATGAGCACTACAATGTACGTCATTGACGTTCTGGTTTATCATATTGAATTGCGTTATGCAGGCGAGACCGCCGAGAGCGTTTCCCTTGTTTAATGTGAAATTCGTGCTGGTCGGAGCAGTGTGCAGAAGTCCTCCGTGCTGGTCGGGCCTAGCAGACCGGCCGGCCCGCCCAGTGCCGACCGCCGTGGCTAGTATAACACTGCTTGCTATTATATTACCGAACCCCGAACCGAACCAAGTTCAGGTGAAAAATTGCCGAACTCTGCCGAACCGAATCGAACACGAACATAGCGTCTGACTTACAGCATTTAAAGCCAATGGAAGCAGACTAATCAGCAACTTGGTCTTACACCCATCTGATGCGATAAGAAAAGACATTTTTGCCACATCCATGGCTTGGACCAACACTCTGCCATTTCCTATATCCCTGGGTCCATGTACTCCCAAATATTAACACACTGCCTCTACTTACGTTCTCTCTTCGATTCTCTACTCTGGAACGTATAAAAGTTCATCAGCTCCTTCTCCTCTCTCTTCTTCTTCTCCTTTGCTTGGAGTCTCTTCTGCTTTCGTTCTGACCTTGCCACGACTGGCTTGGTGCTCTTCCTCGTGACAGTGACCCAGCCGTCGTCATCGGGCACCCCTTCCTCCACCTTGGCCTGCTCCTTCTCCTGTTAAAGGCACCATTTTACAATGTTAAATCTGAGATGCTCGGCCCTACATGTTATCAGTGTCTGTGATATTATATGGTGCAAGATTGAAGCACTAAAAAATTTGCGCTTCAAAATGATCACAAAGTGCCTCAAAAAATGAAAAATCTTTGAGTCATCGGTTTTACCATACTCATTTTCCCCAATAGACTGTAGTGTTTTAAAAACCGTTAGGAAAACGCAGAATTTGATTTTCGATTTCAAATCATAAATATCTTGATAATCAGACAGGCGATCGGCTTGTAAAAGTCATGGGATTCCTGACTGACCTAAAGGTTTATAAATATGATTGCAGCATGAGCTTAATCGAAGATTTTGTTAAGAATTTGAGGCAAAGATACCCAATCCCTTTAATAACAAGAACAAATTGGCAACACTATTGTACAGGGTGCCTCAACAAAACTTTCTCATGATAAATTAATATTTCCCAAGTCGATACAGAGAAAAATAAATGAGGTTTTGAAAGAAACATTGTGGAAGTACTTTCTAGCCCTGATAAAGGTTGCCCAAGCATTCTGAAAGACAGTAGGAAGTTATCAATGGTTTTGTACAGCTTAGCAAGTTTTCACCTGTTGCAAGAAGAACACACAGTGAATGGTTCAATGGTATATATGCTTACAATGTACAGATTGATACAGATTAAGATTAAAAACCAATGGTCTTAATTTGGATTATAGTTCTGATGAAATGCATATTTACTACACAGCCCTTTACAACCTTCACAATTGCGAATTTGCAATACAGTTGAGGATTTGCATTTCTCACTCTTTGCAATATTCTTTTTTATTTTCTTTCTTTCTCTCCATACAGCGCATAGGTACATATTTGCGACATACGCTATAAAGAATGGTATATTATTATTATTATTGTTGGGCTCACAGCAAAATGAGTCAATAAAAAAATGGACTCTACCTCGTGTTTCCTCTTGTCAAACTCTATCATGAAGTCATCTGCTTTCTTTTGGAGTTGCTTAGGATCTTCCCAGCGGGCTTCATATTCTGAACACCATTCTACATAAGCAAGAAGGAAAGACATTAAACCACCAAAAAAAAGAAACTCAAGGATAAGTAAATTAAGAAATGAAGAGTTTGATTCCAAAAGGAGCTAAATCCATTTTTGTAACTTCAGAGGAAAACAAATTGTTTACCAGATTTTGTACAGGCGTCTATGGAAAGTGATATTAGAAGGTGAATTTTTTCATAATTGCTCTCAAAATTTAAGCAAGTAATTTTGTTGAAAGACAGGTACTTAAGTGAACAATGTTCTGATATCAATAACTTAATTTTCATCAAAAGTGGATTTAGCTCCTTTTGGAATAAAGCTCTTCAAATATGGATGCAGTTATCAAAATCTGGTGATCAAGCACAAAACCTTATTGAAGAATGAAATCAAAAGGCGAGACACAATATTATTGTCTGCTGACAGCCAGAAGGGCGTTAACTCTGGCTCTCAACATACTATATTAACAACGAGTTCAGTGACTTCAATGTATTAATTTATCCCTGAATTGACAAGAATAACAGGAGAAAGACAGAAAGAGTTAAGAGAGAGAATGAAGGAAGAGAGAGTGAGAGGGAAGAGAGAATTAGAGGGAAGAGAGAGAAAGAGAGAGAGAGAGAGAGAAAACAAACACTTGATATGATTTTGTTTTACTTTTCATGTCTTGTATACATGTACATTACACAAAATTATTTTGTAACATCTCCCCTTCAACTTGTCACCAAATCACCTTCATAATTGATTAAACAAAACAGACATTATATTAGTATCAATTAGGAAAATTATTTGAAAAACCTCACACTGTTAGAATAAAGACAGAACTTAAACATTACTCATGCATCGGGGTACTTGTTAAATAGTAACTAGAATTCCTTACTTCTATATCCAGTAACCAGTCCACCAGAATCCCCTTCGGATGATAATATAAATGGTTCTTTATACTTCTGTTTCATGGCCCTGACGACTGACGAATCATCCTTGAAGACAATGTAAGCTATTTTGAAACCCTGTGAATGAAAGAACAGGTAAACAAATTGAAAAAGACTGTGACCAATGAAGATGTATTTTGAAAAAAGACGAAAATAGAAAAGGTGCGGTGTAGAGCAACACGCCAAAGACACATGCTACGACACTTGAGTTATGAGGAGAGACGCTAAGAAGCAAGTCTACTCAAAGCTTAGACATCAGACATGGCTTCTTTTCTCAGAGATGTATTAATCTCTCCTCTGTAGTTGTGGAGAGCAAGTTACTTAATAGCTTAAAATCCAATTTGGCGAAATTTTGGTCATCAAGAAAAGATCAATTTGACCCAGAAGAGTCCTTCGCTTGTCCATGTTGATCAACTGCTGTACAGCGCCACTAAACATGTGTCCCAATATGGATACTTCATCCTAATGTCAACGAGAGGCAAATAAGTTTTTAACTTTAAATGCCTACTAAGTTGAATTTAAATCAGTGAATTTGTATATTTTATTGATATATTTCTATTTTCTAATTACTCAATCAGTGGACAGAAAAATAAATCTTGAAAACTATTTCTAAACATGACAAATCAAAAGAAAATAAAGATAAACCACACAGGAGTGACAAGTATACAGGTTATGCTGATAGACTTGACTATAAATGAAAACAATAAACTTGAAATAATCTCTCTTAAGTCTCTTTTATGAAAAAGGGGGGGGGGGGGGAAGAAGAGGAGGAACAGAGGCATTTGGATTGAGAGATGAAGAGAGAGGTAGAGAAAAAGGGAGAAGTGAGTATGGAAAAAGTGCTGAAAGAGAGAGAGAGAGAGGAAGGGAGGAGAAACATCTTCAGTACTATACTCACCCTTGTTTTTCTAATAGGGTAGATTTCTTCTAGCATGGCATCGAGTTCCTTGCCAGCTTTAGCTTGTAATATTACAGATTCCACGCCCCCACACCCACCAAACAACCGTTGTAGACATTCCTGTTTTAAATAAAAAAACATAAATAAATAATTAGAAGATAAGCCATAGAGGTTTCTTGCTGTCATCACACAAAATCCTTGTGTTAGGAAATAAAATAAATGAATGAATATCAAGTGATTAATCAATCACGTGTGAATGAAAGAAATTAATAAATCTGTTGCTTTCTCAAACTGATGACACAGTACCAGTGAATAAAAAGTATAGAAATGGGCTTCCATTCGAATGAAATAAATTGCATGTACAAACTATTTCCATTGAAGCAATTTCATGCATATTGCATTTCATGAGTATTACTTTGTAAAATGTACAGCTGTACATCATTTACTGATCCAAACCCATTGTCGGCAAGAATATATTGATTTCATCTTGCTTCTAGTACTATATAGCAATACTTTCAAGCATTTTTTTCAGCACAAGTTAAATATTGTAATAAGTTAAATAACTTCATTATTATCATTCTTCCACACACTTACCTCATTACAATATGGAGGAACATTGACAACAAAGAGAGTTCTGTCTGTAGGTTTAGTGTCTTCACTTTCTTTCACGGAATGTTCCTTATAATAGAGCATATGACCTGCTGAACTCTTCTCACTGAATTTCACAGGGACGACTGCAAGTGAAAATACAAATTAAAGGGAAATTAACCTCAAACTATTTTTTTCAGTTTGAAGCTTACATGTAGTTTGAAGGCCATTTAAAACAATATCTTAAAAATAGAAAACATCACACATTTGACGGGAGAAGGGAGAACGTAACTCTTATTCAGAATCCTTTGTCTTTCGCGGCTCTGAGAATTTTCAAAACGTCGTCATTGTGTTTTCACACGGCACGTTCTGTGACGTATCGCATCGATTTGACCGCTATTGCGTACATACATTTCCCTGCTGTAAACTGTAAAATGAATGATCACTGCAGATCGCAGATCGCATCGTTTTTCCTGTCGTACTCATACTTTTTGTCCAGAAATTTCTCCTCCTTCAGAGCTGCTACCATATCGTTCTTCAATTTTTTTTTTGATGATCAGAACCGGAGCTACGAGCAACCGCAGATTGACTTAATAAATATTCAAAGCATCGGATTTCAACAAAGGAACATAAGTACATTTTCGAATTATATATCTCTCTTGATAGAATATTTATTTATTTAGATCTAGATCTACCAGCATATGAAATATCTAGGCGATTTGATTACCAAAACGATCAAACAATGTTTTTTAACTGTAAAACTTTCACAATGTGTGCCAAGAGAAAATTGGGTGCAACACTTTCGCGCATAGTGGCAATAATTCACGGGGCTGTGCTGGCGTTGTGTATGGCAGCCGCCAGCTGCGCATCTTGCTGCTAGCCGATGCAGGTTAAAAAAAGGTCCCAAGTTGTCACCCAACCCTCCATTGACTTGCGACTGTTGTGTGGGTAATGGTAGACCGAAAGCTTCAGTCTCTATAATCATCAGTTGTTCCACTGAGACTACGTCTGGCTCCACTAGACCTCCGGTTATAGAGACTGAACGATCGCCTATACCATCGTATGTTGAAGATATCACGGCTAGATTTTAGCCGCTAGGCCCCTCCCACAAACATGACAAACTTGCCACGGCCGTATTGTTATGCCCCCAAAATGTCATTTTACGTCGTCCATATCCAATTTTAAATTAGGCCTAGGTCTAGGCTATAATAATAATACATCGGTTCCACTTACTAACTTGATTGAAATAATCCGTTTAATGGTCCCTTTTAAGGAAATTATGGGTCAAAATCGACATCCATGTTGAAAATCTTGCAATCCGTGTTAAACTCTCGCTGCCGTCGATCTCATCCCTTCTAGTCTACGCCGAAGGCAAAATGATTATGAAGGAAAAACTGTGCGCCATCTACACGTTCGTAATGGCGTTATCAGCCAGACGTAGTCTCAGATCAGTGGAACAACCGACGATTATTTATAGAGACTGAAGCTTTCGGTCTAGGTTAATGGGAGCCGGGAGGGGACCAAAAATGAGTGGGTTTTTTTAACATTAAACCGTCATTATTTCGCCTTTGTTGACCTAGGGTGATGATCTTGGTATCATTTTAACTATATTTCTCATACTCTTTCGATTGGTAATATTTTTAAACAGATTCAATGAATTATATTTTTTGTTCACGTAGACTACTTACCAATGCATGGCATAGACAGCAATAACCATCTGATTTGGGTCATTTCTTTAATAAAACTGACATTTGTTTAGTGGAGCCAGACGTAGTCTCAGTGGAACAACCGACGATTAGAGAGACTGAAGCTTTCGGTCTATGCATGGCAATGCAATGGCAATGCAAAGCAAATGTGAAAATAGAATTCTGTCAATGATCACGGACTGCATTAAAAAAATATACCATATTCCTGCAAAATTTCTGAAAGAATTAATTATGTATATCACCCTGTCAAACTGTAACAGAAAACTTCAAATGTTTGCGTATATCTAGTCATGAATGAGAAAATTACCTCTGAAACCGCCGACCTCGTGAGGGACAGTGTAGGCTGACATCTTGAAATTAACAAAACAAGAAGCGATTGCGATCGTGATATAGCGCCAGCTTGCGTTCGCAATTCGAGGCCATAGGCCTGTATATGTGATTATTTCATTTATTTGTAATCAGTTCAGTTCAGTTCATTTTATTCAAAACCATACAAAGCATGATATAATCTGTTACATAAAAAAGAGACTGGTAATAGTACATCAATCAACATATTCTAACTTGATTACATCATAAACTGAATGGTTTTAGGACCCCTTTAGAAGCTAAGCTTGTGAGCGGGGCCCTATAACAACATACATACATTTACAGTAAAAAGAATGTTACGTATGATTATACAATGGATGAAAATACTAAGCTACAGAATATAGAACATACAAATACTCTCACACACACACACACACAGACACCACACACGCACATCACCATACACAGCAAACACACTGACGAGTAGGTCCTTAGTGGTCAAAAAGCATTTCAGAATGAGAAATTACTAAGATGCGAATAAAAACTATGTCAGTCTTTCAAGCAGGTACGTTTTAGATAAACTTCTAAACCTAGAAAGAGTTGTACTATTTTTTATATCATCAGGCAGACTGTTCCATTCTTTAATGCAAGAGATATGGAAAGAGGTCAGAGTGACATTTGTTCTTGCAAAAGGCTGTCGAATAAGACACCTTTGACGTGTATTATAATTATGAATTTGCGAGTTCTGACGGAATAAATCTTTTAACGTACATTCATGAGGCATAGACTTAAGATTAAACATAAACAATATGCAATTGAACGACACAAGTCCACTTAGTGGTAACGTTCTTAGTCGAAGGAACAATGGAGAACTTGGATGTCTATAATAAGAATTAGTAATAAGCCGTATTGCTTTCTTCTGCCATACTCTCAACTTATCAAGATATGACTTAAAGGTGTTTCCCCAAGCAACATTACAATATGTCAAATAAGGAAGAATAATACTATTATATAATGTTATCAGCACTCTTTCAGGTAAAATAAATTTTAATCTAAAAATGACACCTACACTACGGGACAACTTTGTGCATACAGCATCTAAATGATTTCTCCAAGATAAATGCTCATCCATGGTTAGCCCTAAGAACTGAACATTTTCACTAAGCGCAACATCATGGCCTCCAACATTAAGAAAAGTAATGCCATCTGGAAGCTTTTTACCCTTGGAGCGAAAAATAACACATTTGGTCTTTTGAACATTCAACAATAACTTATTACAACAATACCATGCATACAGTTTCTGAATCTCTTGATTCGCAATTAGTAATAAATCTTCAGCCTTCTTATCAGCCAACAGCAAGCTGGTATCATCAGCAAAAAGTGAGTATGAGAATAATGTTGATGAGTGTATTATATCATTTATATAGATCAGAAACAACAGGGGACCAAGAACAGAACCCTGAGGTACACCATATTTAATAGAAGCAAGTTGAGAATTAGTACCATTCACCACAACAAATTGTGTCCTGTCAAACAAATAGCTTTGGAACCAAGACAATGCTACACCACGTATTCCATAATCAAAACAGTTCGAGCTTTAGCTGGCATTTGCAAATCTTGGAATGGCAAGACATACTAGAAATAATACAAAAATTGCAAGAAATAATAATCCTCCGTACACGAAGAAATGTTATCATTTCATTTCATTATTTAATAACATCTAGCCATTCGTTTTAATTATTACCATTAACATTAGATTTCTTGTGACCCAAACTGATAATGTATGCTATGAAATATTCAAATAAACTGAATCTCATACCGAAACTGAAAAAATAACCACCACTGCTGAGTTTGCTTGGCCATTTAATGTATGATGAAGGGTGTCTGCAGGTGCCCTTTTCAGAATATATATAGCATCACTTAGAAGGTCCCTTTTAATAGCTTGACCAATGCTACTGTCTATGACCAATTATAACACTGATCTCAACGAGAGAACAAAAACCTCTGGAGATCAGTGTCATAATAAGGTTCCTGATCAACTTCGTTAATTTGTCCGCTTTTGTTACATGTGTTTATTTTTAACCAGTTGCTGTCTAATAGGTCCGGAATGACCTTTTGCATGCTGTTACAAAAAGAATACCAACACTTTAAAATGGTGGTGCCTTAATTGGAACAGGTTTAAATCAATTCTAAACAATTTTGTGGACACGGTGGTCCGAGTCAGAGTCTCTTTTATCGTTGCAGAATAACTTGCTGATGAGTATTGACGTTCTGTTTAAAAAATCATAGTGACTTAATTGCTGCATAGTGAGTTAGCTGCTTGATCATAATTGGAATTAGACTTTTGCTAACTGATGAGAAAATTTTTAGCAATTGATTTCTTAATGATGTAAAACCAGTATATGGGGCTTTTTTGTGATTTCTTAAGAATTAGCGATTTATACAATGTCAGCACTTATCAGGATCGATCGTTAAGACTTTCGAAGCATTTTGAAGGCCCTACGTACTGTAGTCAATTTCTTAAAAATGATGGTAGAACACGAATAGTAACTTTCTGTTTACAGGCCTTCATATGGTCTGAAAAAAACACCTTTTCAAGCACCCGAAAAGTGCCCCTTTTTACATAGGAAAAGTGCCCATTTAACTTTTAAAGATGTCCCCCTTTGACATAGGAATAGTGCCTCTATTCATTTAATAAATGAATAGGGGCACTTTTATAATATAAAAGTGCCCCTTCCCCTTTTCCTTCGACAATTTCCCATTTTCCTTTGCAATAAGTGTCCATTTTCCATTCTCATAAGTGCCCTTTTTAATCTCTAGTAAGTGCCCCTAGTTAGGTACGAGAAGTGCCTCTTTTCACTTTTGATACGTGCCCCCTTCACCTCTGATAATTGTCCTATTTAAATCGGAGAGGTACGTGCTTCATTTACTTTGACAAGTACCATTTTTCCTTTGTGAGAAGTGCCATATCTTATAAATGCCCCTATCAAAATTAATCTGATGGGGGCCCGTCTCCTTCGACAAATGCGCATTTCCTATTCTCATGACTGAACCTTTTTCATCCCTGGTGAGTGCCTCTTTTTGAGCGTGTAAGAAGTGCCCCCAATTTTCACCTCTGATAATTACTCTTTGTACTTTGGCAAATGCTCCTTTTCTTTCCTGATAAGTGTCCCCTTTTCCTCTCATCATTACGCGCCCTAGCTAATTTCAAGCGACTAAGAGCAACCGTGCCCCCCCCCCTAAAGGTCGCTCACTACGGTCGCACACTTTCTATAGATGGTATACTTATGTTACTTATCAAAGGTCTTTTCAGTCTTCCGTAATGAGAATGTGCTTATAACCCCATTAGGATATTGTTTTTTTCGTCTTTATAAGATTTAATTTTACGCACTGCAACCTCACACATCTTAACAATATTCCTCGCTCGCAAACAATTTTTTAGACAATCAAACCCAACTACAAAGCATGCTTAAGCAATATCTTGTATGGTGTATAAAGTGAAACAAATATTTAAATCATCCCTGGTACTTGTAATCAAAATTATGGGAGTATATACCAATGTCTAAAAATTTGTATATTTTCGCTTTGAGATTTCCCTTTGTATAGGTGCCCCTTTCCCCCAGAAAGTGCCCTTTTTCTTGGTGCCCCCCCCCCCACTTTGGAAGTCGCTCGGCCGCCCCTGCGTTAGCCCTATCCTATTTCCATTTGCAAGAAGCCCCTCGTTGTAACCAATGGCAGATGAATAGTCGTAGAATCTTTGTCTATTTTTAAATTGAATATTGCATGTATAAATTGGCAGATGCAGGCCTCCAGTTCGGTGGTGTCTTTTGTAATCACAATCACCCGAAATGGGAGGAAACTATATTTTTCCTTTTCGGAACTGTGTCACCTTTTACAAAATCTCAGATCCGTCGCTGTTTATAACCGGGGTTAAGTCTTTTCTCTGTTATTATAATGTAGCTATAATGTTGTCTAACTCTTGGGGAAAAGGGAGAAGTAGAATATACAAAAAGCAGTGCCAGTGCCACCTGCTACTTGTCTGCGATTCACTAATTGGACTGCGCACGCGCACCATACAAATTAAAATGTACCCACCTGCAACACAACAACATGCATCGCATGAATTGAAACCATAGACGCTATCTTCACAGTAACGGGAATTCTCGCGAGCGAAATTGAATTATGGCGGGGTGTAAATTCCTCGTTTCTCGTGCATCCGTACCCGTTTGGATGATATAAATTTGGATTATTGTGTAAATTTTGTCAAAGAAAACTCCTGGTGAGTATGATGCTGCATGGTTGTTTCAAAATGGGGTAGAACATGTTGTGTTTGTAAAACATTGATCGAGAATTTTCAAAATGATTGGTTTTCCAGTCGAGTGATACAGCGGCGTGCGTGTTATGTATGTACGTGTAATACCGTGGGCCGTAGCTTGCGGCTGCAGTTGCATCTGCGCTGCGGACTGTTACGTACCGACGGCCGACTAGATCTTGACTCTACCGGTATTTATGTGAAAGTTTGATCAGGGCCGCGCCGGGAGATGTGTCTCCCTGGTTTGATCGACAAATGAAATTGTCTTGCAAAAGTAAAGTTCTAGTCAGATTTCTTCCAGTAACCATGTGTAGATCTAGACTATTTTTACAACCTGACAATCTGGACTAGATCTAAATCTAGTCTAGAATCTAGTACTTTTTAATTTTAGTAGAAGTAAATTTAGACAGAAAAATCTCTCTGCCTGGAACTTGGAAGTTGGGAGAGTTTGTGTGTGTGATAACTGATATTGATAACTGATAGTGATAGTAGACCTAATATAGACCTAATTGTCATGATTGTTGAGCTCTCTGCTTGATTAGCTCTCTTAATTTTATAAATCTGTTTCCCTAATTCCAAAACCAATTTGATATCAGATCAGGGTGAAGTGAATATCCATCTTAAGAAAGAGGGGAAAGAGTTCCATATTTACCCCCGCACCCGCTAAATAAAAAGGAAAACCAAATTTCTTGTATTATTTACTTACTTACTTACTTTACTTTAATACACGATGTTTTAGGTCTAAGCCTGTTCATCGATCCAGGATTCTTCCATGATTACTGCTATTTGTGGAGGGAGGAGGTATTGTCTTATTATTGTAACACTTTCTTTCTATCTCTCATTGTCTAACCCTAGCCCTAACCCTAACCCTAGTTTCCCATGTTTGATATATTATAGTATAGATCTAGGTATTATATTTATTATTTATTTATTTTATTTATTTTAATACACGATGTTGTAGGTCTAAGCCTGTTCATCGATCCAGGATTCTTCCGTGATTACTGCTATTTTGTGGAGGGAGGAGGTTGTGTAATAATTACATGAGACAATAGACAACACCTAGACCGGCTCATACAGAAGGCTTACTGGTACACTCTTTGACCAGTGACTATCAAGTCTATTCTTAAAAGAGTTTACCGACCCAGCTGCCACAACGTTTTCTGGGAGACCGTTCCACAGTTCCACGACTCTATTGCTAAAAAAGTATTTTCTTATATCTAGCCTTGAATATTTCTTTTCAAGTTTTCTAGAGTGACCTCGAGTTCTATCTTCTGTACTCATCTTAAAGGGCATCTCTTGCACAGTGTACAAGCCATTCACGTACTTATACACATCGATCATGTCCCCCCTTTTACGCCTGTGAACAAGAGTTGGTACATGTAGTTTGAGTTTGGTCAAGCGCTCCTGGTATGTTAAATTTCTAAGGCCAGGAATAATCTTTGTTGCACGTCTTTGTACGCTTTCCAACATTCTCTGTTCTCCTAATCTGTATGGGGACCATGCGGCTTGTCCGTATTCTAAAATGGGCCTAACGAGGCCTTTAAACAAAAACGGCATAGTATCAGTATTTAGGTACATAAATGTCCTACGGATAACTCCAAGTACTCGATTCGCTTTGAGAACTGTTTGGGAAACGTGATCTTTAAATGATAGTTGTGAATCTACTAGGACACCTAGGTCCTTTTCTACGTTTGTAACAGATAGTGTTACAGAGTCTGTCCCCTTTTTCATACAATAGTCTGTAGAGGCTTCTGCTGGTAACTTCCCAAGCCTTAAAACAGTACACTTATCAGGATGAAAGGAAAGCTGCCATTTCTCAGCCCATTCTTCCATCCGTGACAGATCCTCTTGAAGTTGCTTTCTTAAATCTGCAGTATCAGCACGGACATACAACTTTGTGTCGTCTGCAAACATCGAAATATTTGAGTTGACAACTTTTGGAAGGTCATTGACAAATAGCAAAAATAAACATGGACCCAACACACTGCCCTGCGGCACTCCACTCAGGACTTTGCCCCACTTAGACTGCTTGCCTCTGACCACTACTCTTTGCTGCCGTCCACTCAGAAAAGACTCTAACCATGCAAGTACATTCCCACGAACTCCATACGATTCTAATTTGAGAAGCAGCCGGTGGTGAGGCACCGTATCGAACGCCTTCATGAAGTCCAAATATATGGCATCTACTGTGCCTCCATCATCCAAAATCTGTGTCCACTGGTCCAACACTTCTAAAAGATTGGTGATGCAAGACCGACCAACTACAAACCCATGCTGGCGAACTGAAATCAAATCATTCGTCATAAGATGGTCAAGCAATTGCTTACGCACAAGATTCTCCATCATTTTACAAATAATGCTTGTTAGACTAACTGGCCTATAATTTTTACTATCACTTTTGTTACCTTTCTTGAAAATCGGGGTATCATTATGTAGACCTACATGTATATCACTCTGAAACATATCTACATGTATATATTTTTCTCCAATTTTAGTGCGGCCCTGGGGGTACATATATCCCTTACTAAATCCAAACTGCAGTCTAAAGAGTGGACTTCCCCCTTAAGAAGGAATTACATCTGGATTTAAATGTTAATAGTGTATTACAACAGATTAGGATCTGCAGCTGACTGCATCCTTTAGCTGCTTTTATTAAACCAAACTGTGAACTTTCTATTTAAAAATGTAGGAGGAAGCTTGGGATGTAGACAGGTTCTGCAGCTGAATGCCTGACTGTATTATCAGCTACAAATGTACACTCCTTTTTATGATCAAACAAACTTCTTGAATATTAAAGAAGGAGCATTAGATCTGTAATATTACAATGGAACAACAGGCTGTGCATTCAGCTGACTGCATCCTGTTTCTTCTAAAAGAAATAATCTGCCATGATCAAACCAAACTGCAAGTGAACCCCTTAAAGAAGAAGAAACTTTGATCTGCTTGTACATGTTAATGTAAATCTTAAAAAACATTACAATGGAACAGGTTCTGCAGCTGAGTGCATCCTGATTCTTACTACAATGTACTGATGTAATCCTGTTGTTTTAATTGATTGGCTACAGAAGGTGTGATTAGCTATCAACCTGAATTGTGACTGATGTGATTACACTGTAACTGAACAACTGAGACATACTGTACTGTATAACCATAGAGGAAGTGGGTTGGGGTCAAGAAACTTGGAACTCTTTTAAAATGTGTTTACTTGGCCTTATGAAGCATAGAGTTTTCAAACACAAATTCTCTGTTGATATTTTACTTAGAAATGGACTGACAAGCAGATGCGGTGAATCTCTGCCCCTCTCCCATAAAAGATATTTCTTAAATTTGATAGGGTTGGGTGACTGGGTCCTTCAAGCACATTTACTACATTGACGTACTGCTCTGCCCATCATGTTTATTCAAGTTTAATTGGCAGATCGACATACATGTAGATCTGCCAAGTGGAAAGGGTCTTTTATCAAGAATCATAGACATACAATTTTACCGGAATGAGAGGAAAAGAGGAAGTTCAAATGCATGATACACTGTGCAATCTTACTCATTACCGGTAATAGCAAAAGTTAAAACTAGAAACTTTCAGTCTTTTAATTAAACAGTGAACTTATTTTGACTACCGGTATTTATGAAAGTGATGACATATTCTTGGTTTACATGTAAAATCCTTTGTCAAGTGCAGAGATGGGCTCCCCTAACTACAGTACGTCCATCGTAGATAAAGATGCAAAATGCGATGTGCATGTGAGTGTATTGCTACATGGATAAGTGTTTATTATTGTAATATGATTCCCGGCAGGAGTTCAAAGGCTTGCCCCCAGCCTGACCTTGATCACCCAGTGACCTTCAGAGCTCCCATTCGCTGTTTGTCGTCAGCCGTCTCCAAAGCGAAAACTAGGCGTGGGGTCCTGGGGAAACTGGAAATCAGCCATAACATTACAAGGTGTATGGAAGATAGTAGGCCTACTCTCGCTCACATCAATTAATAATGAAATCCGTGAAAAGACTGCTTTAGGGAGACATGAAAAGTGGTCTTTATACAAATTATAGACAGGTGGTCTTTATGAAAACTTGTGAAGTACAGTTTCTTCTAAACATGTTTGGAAATTTCAATGAGAAGTTCTGTTTAATGGGAACAGAATAGCTGTTTTTACAGACATACATGCATTTCTATACAGAGTCTAATAGTACAGACCTGTGTTTAGTTGTTTACTATAAATATATAAGCACTTGTGACTGTAATGATCCAAAGTTCAATCTAGTTTTCCACTTTTCCTCCAGATTTACAAAGATTTTTTTTTTTTTAATACATTTTTGAGAGAGGGGTATGGGCAAAATGTGTAGGGTTTTCAAGAATATATTCCATTTCAATTTGCCTCCCTGATATGGAAGCTGTTGTCTATTTTTAGTGAAATGTGTTTCATATTAAAAGAGGCTCAAAACAAAGTTTGAAAAAACCACCTGTATGACTAAAAAAGTTAACATGTACATGTACTGTATATTAGAAGTAAATACAAAAAAACATTCATTTTTGAAAATAAGAAAGTGAAGAGGACTAGAGTTTTTAATATTTTGTTTAACTTTTTATAGTTATGTACCTGTATGTAAAGAAGAATTCGAAGGAAGAATATTGATTATTCAAATGTATTTCAATTTTCCAGATTTTTCCCCGGGTATGGAGACCTAGAGAGGAATCATGCCTGGACGGTCAACATCCTCTCGTGCCAGCCGGTCAGTCCGGTCATCTAGACCTAGCTCCACAGCTTCGTCTAAGAGACCACACAAGAGACCGCCCCTCCCGATGCCTGTCAACAACAAAACCTGGCCCAAATCATTTGGCTTCACCATCGGGGGTGATGCCCCTACCTATATCCTCTCTGTGGAACCGAACAGCCATGCCCATGCGGCCGGGCTCCAACCAGGAGACCAACTTGTGGAACTCAATAACCAAAGCATCCTCCACTTGGGTGCAGAGTCCATCATGACACTCGCTAGACGATGTCCGGAAGTGCCTCCGAGCATCGTCGTCGTGTCCTGCGTGAAGACGTGTGAACTCTACCGCGATCGCAATGGCCACTTTGGCTTGACTCTCATAGGAGGAGGTCCCGTGTATGTGGAGGTCGTCGAGCGCGGTGGTCCCGCGATGAACTGCGGGTTGAAAGCAGGAGACATGGTGTTAGAAATCAACGGACTTCCCATTAAGCATTCTGATGATGCTAAGTTGTTTGTGAGGGGAGCAGCCAGGCTGAAGATGGTCATCATTCCTGGTGCGGGACACCAATCAGTTAAGAAGATTGCCCAAAGGTTCGAAGCTCATGCTCAGGACAGGAAAAATAAAGCAGATGGATTTTTCAGAAAGGTTAGTTCAACCATATCTGTTTACTTTATTAAGTGGCTTCAGGACTCAAGACAAGCAGAACTCTGGTGCTTGTTTAGGCCTCCAAAAATATTTGTTTAAATACAGATTTTAACAAGGGCATACTACACAAGTACATACTGCACAAGTACATAAAGTGCAGATAATTAAGCCTTCCAACCTTCAATTCCAGTCCCTTAAAAAAGGTTAATGTATACTGTATAGCCTTGTTTTAGTACATAAACATGTACATCTATACATGTAGATCTTACAATAACAACAAGCACATAATTTTACATCAATTGTATTTTGGTCAGGGTTTAACACAAGCATTGGTCTTGTGCAAAATGACCTCTTCAGCTCAATTCCATACCCCCAAATTCGTTATCTGAACAATTGCCCAGTGGATACAAGCCCTAGAAATGTTTATTGTTTCAAAATCCTCTTGTAAAGATTTGTATTGACCAGACCCATGTCATATTTTTCAGTAACACTGCCATTGAGCATTTACACAGTAGAGTGTCAAATAAAGTAACGCTGTAAACTAATTACTTTTACCATGAAATGGAGCTATAGTCAGTAACCTTCATCTTCATTGTATCAAATCGACTCATAATTCAATGCATTTGCTCAAGTCCAGTGATATGAATTGGATGCCTAATGTTCGTAGAAAGGCAATTAATTAGTTCTCTGCAATTAGTCCATAAATGGAAACGACAAGTAAACAAAACACAAATATACTGTGTGTACATGCATGTACAATGTACAGTTCATGTACATGTAAATGCTATGGGTGCATCATAACAGGTTGAATGCATTTGAAGGAAAATAAAATGTCAACCAACCACAATTTGAAATCTCTTATCAATGTAATTCCACTGAAAATGTTGTCCACTTTTAATTAAAGTCTGTTTTATCAAATGTTTGTGAAAATGAGTGATCCATCTTTCAAGACAGTACAAATTGAATAACTGTGGATATTGAAGAAGAAAGAAAGTGATCACATTTTGCAGTGATAGCAAATTTATACAAATAATGCATGTATAGGAGTTTGCCGGAGGGGAAAGGAGGAGTTGCTATGATTTTTAGTATCATTTGCTTGAGGCCCTGCATTTTGAATTAAATATTTCTTTTGGATAAAATATATGAAGAAATAAACAGAAAAAGGTTTTCCAGCACTTGCAGTATCATAGGCTGGTAGTGTACATGTAAATACATGTATGTACATGTACATGTATAAGAAATTAGTATTCCATTCATTTGCAAACTTACAGTAATTGTTTTTTTCAGCAAGCAATAACTATGGACATATATTTTTCCATACAATTGTTTTCAAAGCAAGCTTATCAGACTCAAATATGATTGCTTGATGAGACCTTGATGAGTTTAATTGATTGCATGCACGATGTGCTCTACATGCAATGCTCTGCCTCAATCGGTTCGGAGTTTTCACTTTCCCTTGTCCACAAGCCCTAAAGCGGTTAGGAAGAAAGGCTTTTAAATGTGATTGCCAACGTGCAAGTGTGTGTGTACGTGTGCCTGACTTTGGCAGACAAGCTGAGATGATGAACAGCACACACATGTTGCCATAGCTACGGCTTCCTACTAGGCTGTCGCTATGGCAACCATTGTAAGCTACATGTATACTGGTGCTGTATGCTGCCAGGGTTGCCTGTGTGGTTCGAACGGACATGGAGGGCATTTTGTTCAGATCTTGTTTGCTGTTGTTGAACTAAGTAATTGAGCTACTCAGTAGTTTAAATGAAGTATTTGGTATTAATGACATGTACATTTGTAAATCCCCTGATTAAAAAGCTTCTAATAGTATTCAAAAGTCATTTCAATTAATAGATTTGCATGAATTTAATCAAAAAATGAAATGCACCTATTCATTTGAAATCAATCAGGCTTTCGTGTACCGCTATGAAGAATCATACTGCTTTTTATTCTTCCTCTTTGCTAATGCATCTCTCCCTTCCTCTTTCTCTTTCTCTTTCTCTTTCTCTCTATCTCCCTCTCCTTACTGTCTTCCTCATTAGTTTTGTATGTTTTTCTTTGACCCTACCCTAACTTTCATCATCGCCTTTTTTCCTTAACTCTCTTTCCTCCCTTTCCTCCCTTTCCTGTGTTATTTATCTCTCGCTTCCTTGTACTTCACTGGAATTTACTCCTTTTCTCCTTATTATATTTCCCCCTTATTATATTTCCCCCCTTTTTTGACTTTATCTCCTTATCTTTATCTATTTTTACTGCCTACTTGCCTGTTTCTTATTTTCCACTCTCTCTCTCTCTCTTTCTCTTTCTCTCTCTCTCTCTATCTTCTCTCTCTCTCTCTCCTCTCTCTTCTCTCTCTCCTTTCTCTTCTCTCCTCTCTCTCTTCTCTCTCTTTCTCTTATCTCTCTCTCTTACATTTGTATCTCTCTCTCACTCTCCCTCTATCTTTCTCTCTCTTTCTCTTATCTCTCTCTCTTTCTCTCTCTCTCAAATCTTGTCGTTTATTATCTAACAGTCAGTGATACAAACTAACAGTACTGTACAATACTGCAAATGGTTCAATTCAATTTAATTTCTTGTGTAGAGCTGCACCCATCATGTGTACACAACTGATGTTGGCGAATTTCATTAGGCAATTAAAGAATCAAGTTAGTTTCTAGGTGGAGTCTCTCTCGCGATCTGTACATTATTGATGGAGATGGCGATTGTCTCCGCTCATGATATCATCCTTGGAAGACAAAAGCCCCACGAGTGATTCACCTACCGCATCAAAACACACCTACATTTAACTGCAACTCCCTAGAACCAAGATCAATAATTCTGAATTTGATTGTCAAAGGGATCGGCCATCACTCATAAAGGTTTGATTGTTACGGGGAATGGATGAAAAGGCTCATTTCTATAGACGCACTCCAATGGAGCATGCTTAGTAGCCTGTAGTAGGGAGTTCGGTGGGGTGCTGTAATCGATTGTGTCGCCGAAGCTCAACCAATTTGCCTTTGTGTACCACTTTTTTGAATAAAACAACTCTTTAAAGATTAGGATGGGTGGTATACAGTATGAAAGAGGATTGGGGGGGGGGGTGCTCTGAGTTGAATGGATTTAGTTTGTAATGACAGGTAATTGTATGAAATGTAATACCTGCTGCCTGTTTAGTTGTAAACACCTGGTTATATGTACATGTACATGTAGGTGCTTGCATCTTGTGAGAGACTTTTGCATCATTTAATAGTTTTGTTTGTTTGGAATGCATTGAATCAACGTTCAGACTCATAAAATGCATACAAATGAAATGCTTTGATGAACACTTTCAACTTTTCAAACAAATGTTAGACAAATAAGTATGTACATGTACCGTAGATGCTGTAGATCTGTCTGCTTTACTTGTTATGATGAAACTAAATTTCTAAGATTCAAATGTAATATACACTGTAGACTACAACATTATAGTATAGTCAACTGTACCATCCAGATTCTAGTAAATTTGTTTTTAGTTTGTGCCAATTTAAGAATATACCGGGTATGATTTTTTAATAGAGCCTTTTTAGCCAGCTATATTTGAGCTCTACATTTTTCCTTCTTAAGTGAACTCAGTTAAAGATTTCTGTAATTTCAAGAGCTCAGTTTCCTTCAATCCCATGTGTATATCTGTTTCCCTTTTCACATGCAATGTTTTTTGTAAGGAGACATTTAATACTGACCTTCCTAAAAAAAATGCATGTAATTCTAGGGGATTCCTTCTTTCTTCAATGTATTTATTTATTTGTTTTAAAATCATTTTCGTTATGTTCTACTGTTACCTCTGTTCATAGCTTGATGCAGTGTTCTACAATGACCAATTGAAGAAGGAGACATTGCTGGCCTTACTCAAGAGATATGCAAAGGATAAGAAGGTAGATGCCTTTGGTAGAGCACTGGCAGGTCTGCTGGATACACCTACAGAGAAGAAACTCTTTGAAGATATCAGGTATTTGATTTTGGGTTTACTTTAAAAAAGAATTTGCCATTTACCCATTTAAAGGCTAAGTCCATTCCAAAAATAATTTGCTTCTTGAATAATAGATGCAGAAAAACAAGAGAAACAGCAAAACAAATTTGAGTAAAATTGGATTTCCTCATAAGAAAGTTGTGACTTTTATTAAAAGTATGAAAAACTATGGAACTTAAAAAGTTACTACCAGTTTGTGACATCATTGCCTCACCATTTATCAATTGCTTTATATATTTGTATCCCATTAATTTCCCTTTTTATCCCCTTTGTTATTAGTTATCCGATTTTGCTCAAACTTTTTTCTTCTAATAAAGCCCCCCCTAATTCACCAACAATTTGATAGCAAAATTAAAACTAAAATTGTATCATAATTTGAAAGAGAATGTCATTTGAGACACACTTCTGCAAAGATACCCCCCCCCCCCCAAAAAAAAAAAAAAAAATTAAAAAAAAAAATATGTGTTTGAAGGCAAATATTAATAAAAGAATACATAATTTGGGTTTTCTGTTCTACGCAGAAAACATAAATTTGTACTCTTTCATCAATATTCAACTTCAAATTCGTTTTGAATATCCTTACAGAAATTTGTCTTAACTTAAATCCTCATTCACATTACAATACTATTTAGGAGAAATTTTGCCATCATATTTTTGAGACTCCCAACACTAGAGGGGCTTTAATGTATTTGTCACTTTGCATTTAATATGCTGTTCATCTCTAACAATGTATCTGTTTTATTTCTCCCAGGATCTTTGTTCCGCCCAAACACAGAGATAGATTTGATTTTCTGGTGACCAAGGATGAACCTGCAAGAGGAAAGAGGTAAAAAAAAAATCAGTGTTTGTTTGAAGGAAAGAATTTGAAAAAATGAATACATGTTTTGCCTACTGTTTCTTACTTGTAGATGTGTATGTGTGCAGTCATTTCATTTGTAATCTTCTCTTAAAGCCCCACTGCACTACCTGTAGCTACTTGCTCCCTCTATATATGCCTAAGCGGTGCCCGTTGGTCCCCCATGATCCTCTTTTTCTTAATATGTTAATTGAGAGCTGAGTTGATGAGATAGCCACCTGTGCAGTGACCATGCTGGGTGGTCTAATTCCTCCTAGCCAAACTAGTACAGATGGCCTTTAATGTATATATGAAATTTTAAAATGAGAAATTTAACTCCATGATCATTTTACATGTACTTGTATCTTGCCGTCCGTAGCACTTAAGATTTGTTTAGTATGACATGACATATCTTATGATTTCATTTTAATTCTAGGATTGTGACAGTTAACCGAGCTGGAGGTTCTTTTGGTTTCGTATTAGCTGGTGATATCCCTGTCATCATAGAGACCATAGATAGAGGTAAGTCGTACATGCATGGTGGATTTTTATGATTTCATAATTTTAATTTTTCTAATGGATATATGCGTGACAGTTTGTTTGACAAGTAAAATGTTATTGAATATTCTTCTTCTTCTTCATCTAATTATTATTAGTAGTAGTATTATTCTGATTATTCTGATTAAATTGTAATTTAAGTTACGATTAAGGTACTTTTCTTTTTTTAACGACTACATGATTGTATCATCTACCTTTTCTAACAATAACAGAAGTAAGCTTTGTCTATTCTAAAGGAAATGTAATAAAAAATCATTGTGAAAGTAGAAAAAAAAAAAAAAAAAAAAATTATTCTGATTATTATTATTATTATTAGAAGTACCAGTAGGAGTATTTTTCTTCTTTTCTTTTGTTCTCCTTCTTCTTTTTTTTTTTTTTTTTTTCCTCCTTTTTTCTCCTTCTTCTTCTCCTTTTTCTTCTTCTTCTTTTTCTTCTTATTTTTCTTCTTCTTCTCCTTCTCCTTCCTCTTCTTCTTCTCCTCCTCCTCCTCCTCCTCCTCCTCCTCCTCCTTCTTCTTCTTGTATTATTATCAGTGACAGCTTCATTATTATTTCTCTGTCGTTATTTTGTAACTGGACACTTGTTTTTCCTTTGATTTTCATTCATAGGCGGAGCAGCCGAGAGGGCGGGGCTGCGGACAGGGGACAGGATCATGAGACTCAACGGTCTCAACGTCCGGAAAAAGACCCATGATGAGCTGGTAGAGCTCCTGAAGGGGAGCGGATCTACACCCACCCTTGTGGTAGAAACCGGTCCCATTATTCCATCCTCAGGTAAGTGAATAATAATAATATTAATAGGTCAATTTATATAGCGCAGCTACTATATGAATATACTCTACTGCGCTTAATACAAGGTATCATATTATTACCCCGGCTGTAGCTGAGCTGCCATGATAAGGCGCTAAAGCATTTCATGGAATTAAATTCCTGCCAGGTATCCATTTACATCATCTGGGTTCAGTGTGGCAAATGTAGATCATTAGTGCCGCACTGGGACTCGAGCCACGGACCTTGTGATCAACAATCTGTACGTATCCACTCAACCAGACCATGAACCACTCCTTAGGTACCTCTTGGTCTATGATCTTTAACCCTTTGGACGTAATTTGATTTTGGTATAAAACAATGTTTCCATGGATACCAGCCGAAGTTGACTCGATCTTAATTCAAATATTGTGATTTCATTTGGATAATATATATAATTTGGTACACAACAATTTTTCCATGGACCCCAGTCTGCGTTATATTATATCAGTCTTAGTATTAACAAAAATCAAATAGGTTCCCCACGTTACCAGTAACCTCCATAAATATTTGTCTACTACTGTATGAGTACAATTTGATACAAGTATTGAATGCTCCAGAGTTCAATACAACAAAATATATGCACAGATAAAATTTGATTAATTTATAATTTCCAAGAGTGACAGTTATATTTCACCAAGGCTGTTAAAATATAATTGCATGAAGGAAATTCAGAATTTGGATGTGAACGTATGTTATATTGAACAACAACATTCATTCAATATTTGTTACATAAAATTAAGGGTATTTGCAATCTCATGCCTGGCTTTTTCTTGAGTCAGCATCTCTGTCTCGGCACATTTTGTCATTATGTACTATACTCTACTTGTGCACATGCTGTATAATGTGTGTAAGTACCAATTTGCTAAGCATTGTTGGCTTTGGTATGAGCAGCTGCTGTATTCAGTTCAGGGTTCCTTTGACTTCAGTAATCCTCTATTATTGGTTGAGTTGCTGCATATAAATATTTGATTAGTGGGAACCACTCATGGTTCTGCCACAGCTGTCTCAAGTTCTAATAATATTTGGGAATCCAGATTTGATATGACTTCCAATATTTTATTTTAAACTACATGTACAATGTGTATGCATGTAGGTACATGTAATGTTTTAGAATCTAAGATATTATACTTTTTTTATAATAATATTTAGTACTTAAATAGAATTTGCTTAAAATTGACATGATAGATAATCATAGAGGTGTCAACTTAGCAATTAGCTTCACATGTTGTGACTCTTTTAGAACCACTAAAAGGTGCAATACTTTATTATAGCTGTATTTTTCTGATCCAGAATATTGAAGAAATGCGGGTTTTTCCATTAATTAATAGAGATGTCAACTCTTTAACAATTAGCTTTACATGTTTTGCACAACATTGTCGGGAAGGGTATTGATTATATTTTGCTATTTACTACCAAATTGCCTGTACATTTTAGCTACTCTAAATTTCTTGAAATGCTGAAATGTTGACCATCATGTGCAGGCGCACCGTGGCCTTCAGAGTGGACGCGACGATGCGTTGCAGGCCAATCCATTATTGTCTTCTCTGAAGGCTCTGGTGCGCCTTCTCCTGTGTAGATGTGTATAAGAAATGTATTAATGTTTTAATGCTACGTTTATCTACCTTGTTTCTTATTTTGCCTTTTAAAGATCTCTCCTCTCTCTCTCTCTCTCTCTCCCCCTCTCCATGTCTCTCTTTTTCTCTCCACCCTTTCTCTCTCTTCTATCCCCTTCTCTCCTCCCTCTTTTCTCTCTCTTCTCTCTCTCCTCTCTCCTGCTCTCTCTTTCTATACCTCACTCTCTCCCTGTCTCTTTTCTCTCTCTTTCTACCTTCCTCTCTCTTCCTTCTCTCTCCCTCACTTCCCCTCCGTATCTCCCCTCCCCTCTCTTTCCCTCTACCTTCTCTCTTTTTCTTTCTACCCTCCCCTTTCTTGTCCCTCTTTTTCTCTCTCACCACTTCTTCTCTCTCTCTCTCTCTCTCTCTCTCTCTCTCTTTAGTCATTTATCTTCTTTTCGATTTCCTTGTCATATTGTATATTGTATTGTAACCATATTTTCATGTGTGTGAAACAATATGTTCTTCTTAAGTGTATATTTGTTGGTTCATTTTTGTTTACACTATTCAATTGCATTGTAAATCAACCATTATGAGTTCCTGAACTTTACGTGTTGATGTTTTTAAACCGAATAAATAAAATTAAAAAAATTAATAAATAAATAAATAAAATAAAATGATGTTACTTAATAATGCTGTGTTATACTAAAATTGTCTGGCTAATGGTTGTGGAGAAAATGATAGGATCATATGGCCCCATATGTAATTTCAATTCTCTGAAGCACATTACTAACATACTTAAACTTATCTCTAATTATAGAAAGCCGTTAGCATCCTTGAAAATATTTTGTAAAAGTTATTTTAAAAGGCATAAAATGTATATTCAAATCATTCATATTTTCTATTATCATGGGAGATTTCATATTCTTGATGTGGAATTTATGAAACGTCTAAAATACTTGATTTTTTTGCTTTTGATTATATTTCATTATAAGGCTACAAATGGCTGTCCATAGTATTTAAGTCCAACTTAGACTTAAGTTCGACTTAGAATCTTTTTGAAACACCCCCCAGACTGCTCTATTTTACCTGCTCAATGACCACCAAAAATAAAAGTTTTTGGTATTACCTTCCTGATTCTTTCTGCTATAATATTGTGCTCTCCTCTTTGTTGTTGTAATTGCAGCTAACTCAATGGCGAGTGCGAGTATGGTGTCCAGCAGTGTCCTGAGCACCACACAGACCAGTGATGTCACATCCATTGCAGGATGGTTATCAGAATCAGGGACCAGTCGAGCCACGACGACCGTCTACGATGGCGACAGTATTATCGGCCTCAAGCCCCTGTCCAAGATGGATCTGTATTCACTGGGGCGAACGTTCAAGGAAATGGTAAGTATTCCAGCTGAGAGAAGATTTATTCTAATCAATCATTAAGATGATATCGTTTCATAGGAGCCAGAAAAATGTTACCTCGTATCATTGATAATTCTACACAGAGTTAACACTCTTCTGGATCCAAACAGGTGATATAAATTTTGACAAAAGGAGGATTAAAATTCTCTCAAGAGATTTGTAGAAAAACTGTATATTACTCATCACCTTTTTATTAAATTATTTTGTAGAATGCAGGGTTTCTAGCTATCCTGGATATCAGAGAAAAAGAGTGAAAGAAGTTCCTTTTTGTAATTTATCAGGAGAAAATTATTGAATTTTCTTAATGCTTTATCATAGCTTTCATCCCCATGTTTGACTTGATTTCTATCTCTCTACCAATGTTTTTGTTGATAAAATGTAGATGGAGCATCATCTAACACCCGATGAAAGAAAAGTGATCAAGAAATGCCTCAGAGACTACCATCATACAAGGTAAGATTAGAATGTTAAATGGTTTTATAGCACATGCTATTGCAACAATTGTTCAATGGCCTATTTCCTAGAGGTAGAGGTGTTGTGGTCTAGTGGATAAGTCCTCGGACTGTGGATCACAGGGTCTGTGGTTCGAGTCCCGCTGCTGCACTATTGTCCTTTGGCAAGACGTTAATCTACATTTGCCACTCTCCACCCAGGTGTTAAATGGGTACCGGTAGGAAGAAGGAATTCCTGGAATGCTGTGAGTGCCAAAATCGATAGCCTAGCATAGCCAGGTAACATTAGGAGTGTCTTCAGCACCTTGCATGGTGGATATGTGCACTCTATAAATATCTGATATTATTATTAAACTAACTGTATTCTTAACTTCAACACGGGACCAAATAATTTTCACTAACCTTAACCCTCTTCCTGAACCCAATTGTAACAGTAACTGCCACCCATTGTCTTGGATGAATACATCCCAGAGCAAATGTCGCGGAGGGAACATGATCAGATATACACAAGGTCAATTAGACCCACCTAATGTGTTTCTCTGCCTGATTGTGTAATAATATCGATGGATTGTCTGATGCCCGAGTGGAAATTTGTATTTTAAATCTTCATGTTGTATGAATTCTAGATACTTAGCGCTAATCTTAACAGTTTTTTATGTTGATTTTTCTTTTCGGAAAATTTAAATTTTTATCATAGCAATTGTCCTACTTATGAACACTAATGCTATTGTGTTTGCGTACATTTATTTATCTTTGATGGATTGTCCATAGAGATTTTCCTGATCAAAAGTTGACTTTTCATTTCTTACAGAAACATTGATGGGTTGATCGTAGAGATCTTCCCGATCTTGGACACCAATGCTAGGAGTTTGTTTATGTTCTTACTCTTCTTTTTCTTATAGAAACATTGATGGGTTGATCGTAGAGATCTTCCCGATCTTGGACACCAATGCTAAGAGGACGATCTGGCCTTACATCATCCACATCCTCCCTGATGAGGTCCAGGAGAAGTGCAAGAAGAAGGTCATCTATCTCATCGATAGACATGCTGCAGGTACGCATCATCAAGTCATCAAGTTTGATTTAGTGACTAAAGGCTCGTTCAGATATGATGTGGTAAACCACTACAAAAACACTGCAGCTTTCTAAGTGTAAATTAATGGCAACTGCGTGCAACAAACATCCTGCATGTATTCACTGAGCTCTATGTTTAAAGATATAGAAGTGTGACATGTATTCAAGTTTATGACACCATTTAAAAAACGGAACGTTTTTGCTGCGTCATATCTGAACAAGGCCAGACAGAAACTTTCGCGAATTGCAAATATTTAGGGTTGTGTGAAGTTGTGATCCATTCATATTGTGGCATAAAATTTTCCTAATTTTGGACCATTTAGGAACATTTTATTTGAAAAAAAGTTTCTGGTTATAGAGTATACACTGTACTCATGTTGGTGGTAATATACAACCCAATCCTTTGATTATCGGTAATAATAATAATAATATGTTCATTTATATAGCGCTCTCACACAATTGGTTTCACAGCGCTTACAGAAAAAGCAGTGGTGTGAAATCCTGTGTGGTTTAATAGTGAGAGACGGATGAAAATGAATTGTAGTATGAATATTATAGGGTTAAGTGGAGTGCACAGTTGCTGAATATAGTTATTCCATGCCGCAGGGAATATAGTTATATAGTTATATATTATACATGATTATTTTTTATTGATTGTCTATAGTTTTCACCCTCTCTCTTTCGATCAATGACATGTCTTGATATATCTTGCTCTTTTGCTGGTAACTTAGAATACTTTAGAACACATTTTTATTTGTTATTTTGTTTTTAGATGCTGTTTACAAGCCAAAGGGTAGTCCTCTGCACCCCGATGAAGAGGTCCCATTCAGAGCCAAGTCCAGGAACCATAGTAGGGCTGCAAGCTATGACATCACACCCTCGTACGGCGATGTGGTGTTTGGCGCCCCCGGCGAGTTTGAACCAGGTAAGGAAGCCCTTCCCCCTACCTCTCCCTCCCCTACCACCACATCAAATGTTTCATTCGCCCCTTTGCCTAACTCATCAAAGATGACTGCCATTTAGCATAGAATATACCTTTCCCTATATAAGATTAAATCTGAAAAAGATTTTGATTGGGATCACTGAAACAGACTTTTTAAAAAGTTTTTTAAAAGAGAATAATTTGAAGCTCCAAACCCTAAGAAACCTGTAGTTTCATCGCTTTTGACACCATAGAAAACGGCCTGAAAAAAAATCCTATTCCTTTAAGAGGCTTTGACTGGAGTGATATCCTGCAGTAGATAATATGAAGTTAAAATATCCCACATAGCAGCCTCAATAACTATATAAATGGAATTAGACATTTGCCACACCAAAAGTACGAGTTGCAGATCAGGCATTATTTCAAGAAGAATCAGAAGCTTGTTCAAGATTATTCTTAATTATCTTGTTCCAATGGCAAAGTAATATAATTCTATGCATTCTTGAAGAAATTAATGCTGACTCTAATGAAGAACTTGATTGTCATCAATACAAATTGATGAATGGTTCGTTGAAAGAATCTAATTTTAATTAAATAATTTGCCATTCTAACATTACAAGTATTATTATGCAGCAGGAAATTTGTTTTTAAATATTTTAAACTTGACACAAATGAGCTTATTAGACACTATAGTGCAAAAATAATCTGTATAAATCTATAATTATAAACATTGTTATGATTTCCATATAATCATCTAAGTGAAAGTAATTGAATTGAGCATTATTTTCAACTGTAATCTTTATTTAGAATATTTATTCACTGATTTTAATGCTTTTATATCTTAATTAGTATTGATTATTTTATATGCTAGGGAAAGAGATGCAGTTACATGTAGTTCATATTTGTTTTGCATGAGCATGCTGTGTGAGGGTGGGTATGCACTTAGATTGTCTGCACACCCTTGTCCGCTTGTAGTGCCATTTCATTTTTACATACCCTACTCTTTTCTGCTTCTCTTCTCGGCTTCTCTCTCTCTCTCCTGCTTTGTGGTGTGACTCCTTTGTTTTCGCTGCTCCCCGGCTCTTGTTTTTCTCCTGTGTGCTCGTTATGAACCCCTTCCTAAAATCCCGCCTCTAGGAGAAGCAGCTTACATGTTTCAGCAGGAGCGGCGGAGAAGGATGCGCCGGCATCGCTCCCTCGGCCATCTTGGTTGTAAGTAGTCCTTCCATTCTGTATGGTTGTTCAAATTTGATATCCATAGTACATATAACCTATAATGAAAAGCAAACTATTCAGAATTTGGCTGTTTAATGTATCTGATTCATGAAAAGAAAGGATGAAGTGGTGAAGTCAGAAGATGTTTACCACGATTACTGAGGAACTTGTGAAGTTATTATTGAGAGTATTCATTTTTATACTTCACAAAGCATCACTATCTAAAGATATCTTGATTTAAACAAAAAAGGTTTTGAAACAGATAATATGAGAGCTACATTTTCACAAATGGATAAATCATATTGTGCTTGTGATATTGTGCCAGTTCGCTTCCATAGTCGATAGGAAATGGGTATGTACTTGGAGTGTTAAGTCTGGACTTCTAAGACTCTTTTATGTGAGATGATGCTAAAAGCTGTTAACTATTTGATTTAAAGTCACTGAGTAGTCGGCTCTCATGGGGAATTCGACACCGTTCGGGTGTTTACCCAATAACAGGTGTTGTCAATCACCAGGGTTAGCCTTGAGTTTTATGACCATTGGACCTTATGTAATGCTTTGATTTGCCCGAAGACTCTCGAGCTCTCCGAGAGATTAGGGGGTAATTCTTGACTGGACTATGGGTTTGCTGTGTGCAAATTTGTACCCCCATTAATGGTATTTCCACCAAGTCTGGTGTCAGCGAATTATGGCCTTCTGCACATGGAAACTGGCGATCCACTCCCTTTAATTCATTTGATTTCTTTCATAAGATACAAGGAAAGCTTTCATCAGCCAGGAAGCACTGTGAATTACTGTGAAGATTATTTTCTTATTGACTCAATCAATAAATGATATCACAAATATAAGTAGGGATACACTCACCCAATCTCAGAGTATACATACAGAGATGTGTTTCTACGAAGCATGTCATAAGAAGGGGTCCGCACTAATCTGTTTTGGAAAGAGATCTTGATTGATCTTACATGTAGTCTCTATGCATGATGTCATATAGCTTTATGTAATAGATGGTATTCATTACTTTATATCGTCTTTTAGATTCCGGTGAGCCGCAGTTGATCAGCAAACGCTGGATGGATCCTTCTTACGATGGGAATTACCCACCTGCTATGGTCAGCTCAGGTAAGAGAGTAATACTGAATTCATCAAGAAAATAATGATATGCAAATTTATGCAGAAATGATACTGATTTTCTGACTAAGAAGCAAAATTACATTGTGCTTCATTAAACTAATCATCAACAAGAAATACCTAACATGAGATTATGCAACTAATTATTTTGTTAAGTTCCAAGTTCCAATCGCCATTGATTATAACATAAGAATCATGACATCTAACTTATTTGTTTTTATTGTGACTTACATATATCTTCTTGTGTTACCCAATAACACAAACCTGTTGTTAAGTGTTATCAGTTAAGCTCAGTGATCTCCTGCATGTAAGTGTGTCCTAAATTATCCCTTTCATAACTTTTCCTTCCAGCAATAGATACAATTACAACCATGTGATTTACTTAGCTTCAGTACAGCTAGAGCAAATATAATTTAGTCTAAAGCGATTTTGTGTTGCACCTCCCAAATACCCTCCCTCTCTTTGCAATATCACTATATGTGTGCATTGTCTTTTCATAAACATGCACATTTATCATTTCATTTTGTATATTGGCTAGATAGAACTGAATGGCATGACAAATTCAAGTTGCAACACAATAAAATAAACAAGAAAAATTGAATCAATTTGACCAGAATTTTGTCCTCTTTCCATAAGCCCCAAGGAGACCGCATATTGTATACGTAGCAGGTATTATGACAGGTTTATATAATCAATATAATCTTTTTCTTTTTCTCTTACTTTATGTAGTTTTGTTTGAATCATTACTGTACTCTTATCTTCTTTACTTTGGTTCTAACTCTGATTTTATGGTCACTTCACACCTTACAGTTCAACTACAAACAGATTTGGGAAAGGAATTACCTAGAGATACATGACTATACATGAAAAAATCAATTGAGATCCTGAATATTCATATGAATACTACATGTATGTCTACATATTTCTACACATATATTTAAATATTGGGTATTGTGTGCATTCAGTTGGTAAGAAAATGTCAAAATCGCCTCAGAATCAGGGATATTTTTGATAAATCACAGACGTACAGGTATCGTACATTAGCAACTTCTCAAATCTGGTTTTACAATGTATTTGGAATGTAAGGTGTTCAGTGGCGTTTATATTACACTCTTTTTGTCTTTTTCATGGATCATGTTTGAATTTTACTGATGTTGAATTTCATTTGTGATATGGATTTTATTGATTTGAAACCGTTTCACTTTTCCTTCTCGATATTTGGTTATATTGGGATTTTCTCTATTCTGGTTGTGGAACTTGCATGTGACTCTCATATAAACACTGTACACTCTTTATTACAAATAATTTATTGTTGTATTTTCTGTGATAAGAAATTCAGAAGTATTATTCTTTTTTTAGAACTTGTGACAGCTTTTTTATATTCAGTTTTGACATGATTTCACTAAATATTTGTTTTACTTATGTTGTAGTTTTCCTACAGATCTACATGTACATGTACATAATTTATATTTTAATTTATAGATTAGTGCATGGGTGCATCCAAATGTATGGACATGTCTCTATATAACCACCAAAATGTCGCAGATGGATGTACTACCAGTGGATTTACATACAGAGTTTTTGCAGTTTGACGATCCTGTGATGACATCTGTACCACTAACATACATTTACAAAATATTTCTGCTGGGCATACAATGTAGCTTAGTTTATTTTAACACTGAATAGATTACAGTCACAGCTGTTATAGGGGCTAATTAATGAAACCAACACATGTCTGTATTGCTGACTTATACTCTGAATATAAGAAAATGTGTGTTTTAGAACCTGTGTATATAAAAACCAGTGTCTGTAGTGGCCATATTTTGTAGTTTTCTGTAGTTGACCTGTTAATAGAGGTTTTACTGTACCGGTACATACAGTACATGTAAATGAATTTTATAACTAATGATGAAGCAAACAAATACAGTTGTTTTGTAGAATTGAACTTGCATCAATTACAATAGTTTCTTCTGTAAAAAAAATCATTATATCCATTACAAACGTTATTGTTAGGCTTTATTATCCCCATTATTTTTGCACTTATATACAATACTTCAAAATGCATGGTGTGATAAAAAGATAGATACAATGCTTACCGTATTTCTAAAATAACCCTTTTAAAACAAAATACCAGCAAGAGTTTTCACCCCAGCATCCCTCCCAATGGTTTTGCTTTGCTTCCTTCTCTAACAATGCATAAACAGTTGATGATTACGAGATGCTGAGGCAGCGGAGTAGGGGCTCGGTGGATGGTTCGATGATGGGAGACAGGGGGACATTCCCACGTTCCATGATGGGAGACGATAGGGGCACGTTCCCACGGAGGATGCGACAGCGTCATCGGAGTCAGCCGGACCTCCGGAGGTTCATCGACGAAAATGACGATGACGATTCGGATATATTCCCCATACCGCGAATGGATAGAAGATTTGGTAAAAGACGAATTAATATTTTTCCTCATCTTCCTCTTTTAATAGTGCCAGCATATATCATAGAATGCTCAATAATCATTATATATTTGAAAGGTTAACATGTATTTGTTATATACAGTAATATAAGAGTAGGATTTCTTTAGAAGTAGATATATACCTATATGCCTTTATTATAATTATTAGCATATAATGGTCATTCTCTGCATGTACTATATCGATGTTTGAATCAAACTTGCTTCTCAACATGTACATTGTATAATCTCTAGGGACCATACTATGCAAGGGACCCTTATAAACACAATAATAAATCTGGATTTATGTAGCACATAAAACAAAGTATCGACTCTAAGCGCTTTACAGATATTATGATTCCCCCACTCATCAGATTTATTCATGCACCATGTGTGCACCATCTCCACTCCCTGGGGAATATTTCTACCATTTAGTCACTGTGAGGACATATGACAATTGCTTTCACAAAATATCTACAGGATCAACTTTTCATATCACCAACATCCAGTAAGAGTATAATCTATTAAGGCACAAATTATCGCAATATTCATATTTTTATCGTAGTTTCACAATGTAAATGAGAAACTAATCCTTCAAAAATATATAAGTACATTAAAAAACCATTTAGTAGTATAATGTTCAAGAGGATTTAAGAAGTAAGTAACCAAGTATGAAAACCACAGATATACATGTAATATCCACTTTATGACCTGGCAAAATGGATAAAGGGACTTAGCCAATAAATGTTAATCTTTTCTTATTTTAACAATTTGTATAGTGTCAGAGCGAACTCGTCATGCCATTTATCTACCTGAGAGTGATATAGGTAACCTCATAAATCATCAATATCTTTTCCTGAATCATGAAATCATCAACATTTTATATTCCTAAATCACTTGTATCTATCTCTACACCATACCCATCCTTACCCTTGATTATGTACATGTACACATACCCTTTTTGGCTGTCTGTTTCCCATTGGTCTCTTTTCTAAAGGGTTTGGTGTATTTATCAACTGACACTACATTTAAGCTGTAAATATTCAGACTTGCATTCGAACCTGTATGACACCTGTATTCAGACATGTGTTTGAACCTGCATTCATATCTGCATTCACAATCGCATTCAGAATTGTATTCAAACCTTTATTAACATCTCCATTCCGGCATGCATTCAAAACATGCATTCAAACCTGCATCCACATCTCCATTCAGACATGCATTTAAAACCTGTATTCACTCCTACATTCAGACTTACATTTACACTTGCATTCAGATTTGCATTCAAATCTGCCTTTAAGAGTGATATAGTCAAGACTTCTGTTCAAGGCCAAGGCTAGGGCATATATCTAAAAGTATGAATATAATGATGTACAAGAATAGAAAACAAAAATCTCCAAGAAATTTCAGTCTGAACTTCTTCATTAAAATGATGCTCCAACCCTTGTCTGTGACAGTCACAACTACAAGCATTCAGGTTCATCAGTTTAACGGTATTGGTTCATATTTCATGCACACATTCATTTTTATCTCTTCTGTTGGTAGTATGTTAAAAATAATACGTGGACATTTCTGCCGATTCCTTCTAGTCTGCATCTTTTGCATGCATGAAAAGTGTTTTATGGCATGTTCTTGGAAATGCTCTATGATTTAAGCACTAGTTAATTTCATTTCCAGTCAGAGCTAGAGCATGCTTAGATTTTATCTTGTTAATTTTTCTTTGAATTTCTTTCTTCCTCCCATTTCCCTTTAAACATGTACATTTTTATCTCTTTAAATGAACTACCACCAAATGTTGATGCAGATTGAAAGGTCTGGTTTAAAGCTGGTATTCTATATTCAGAATTATTCTCATAAGCTGTCAATATGTACTTCTGTAGAGATAATAAACAATATTGTATACCGGTAGTATGATTACAATTTACATGTGGGTTCATTCATTAATGTACTTTGATGGGTATGAAGTTACATGTAAGTCCTACTTGATTTTCAAATGTTTCCTCTCATTCACTTCATACACATTACTGGTACATGTATTTGGGCTACAGTGTATGAGAACAATATACAATTAGTATAGGCTCACACATTTCCATTAATATGAACAATTTAAAAAGAAATTATTTCTTTGATAGAATTGTGGTAGAAAGAATTAGTGTTATCCGCATGCACTTGATTATACATGTATGAGATGGAATACTAAATTATTAGCTTGGGAATCATCTATTTTATCTTGTCATTTATCACTGATTCTATCTCTTTACATGTACATGTTGTGTACAGTGTATGCTCTGTGGCATGGTTTTCTTCTTGAAACTTCTTGCTTACTGTAATCTCAAATCCAACCTTTCTATATTCAAAAGCTACATAACTGTATTAGGTGTATACATCTGTGATTATTCCTCATGTACAAGGCCTGGTGCCCATTTGACTTGATTTAATACAAACCTTGTCATGTAGCAGGTTCTCAAAGTAAATTGTAGTGTATACATGGACATGTCAAGACTCCAAAGTGTATAAAGTTGTTTGATATAATTTTGTAAGTACATTCGCATGTATTTCTTATATCTTTTCCAATTGGCCTACATGTATATGCACTTAACTTTTAATTGATTATAACATGTACAGTATAAACGAAATCTGTCAGTGCAATTTTATTTTAAAATACTTAAATGTAGTAGCCATTCTAAAGTGTTTCTCTTTGAGTTAAATTTGTGTTACTTTGTTGTTTTACGCTGATTAATAGTGAAGAACACTTCATGTGTGTAATCGTTTTTAGACTCTAACCAATGAAATACAGTAGATACATATATGACACTTCAATGTTAATTCAAATACATGAGCACTTGTATAAGTTAATTCAAATACATAAGCACTTGTATAAGTTAATTCAAGATTTCTTTCTTAGGCTATATATTAACCGATAGTCTGCTTCAAATATCCCTCCTCTCCTGCTAACAAATTGCATGAAATTATGCTTATTTACACCCTGCATTTCCCTCCCTCAATCTCTAACCTCACCCAGAAGATTTTGATGATGACGACGATCTGGTGCCGGATGAGCGCTTGTTTTATCCTCGCAACAAATCCTCTTCCCGCCAACAGCGCCCTCTAGGGGAGCAGTTCAACACCTTTCACTCCCTCCCCTCCGGCCGTAGACGATCCCATCTCTCTCAGGAGACTTTTTTATCTAATGCGGGGGGCTTTGAGCACAGGGAAATGGGTTCATTCGTGAGGAACCCATTGGCAGGTTAGTTGTATTTGTTTTCTTATACAAAGGGTTTGGAGTATAAGTTTAGTAAATAAGAGTATACATTATAAGAGATATACAGTATACATAAGTGATTTCAGTTATCTTATGCAATAGGTTTTTAGTATAGAGGGAAATGGGTTTATTCATGAGGAACGCATTGGAAGGTTAGTTGTATTTACTTTCTTATATAATGGGGTTTTTAGTACTGGTATAAGGTTAGTAAGTATTAGGGGAACTTTTACCCGTTACAGTATATATAAGTGCTTTTAGTTATCTCATGTAACAGGTTTTAAGTATAGAGGGAAATGAGTTTATTCATGAGGAACCCATTGGCAGGTTAGTTGTATTTGTTTTCTTATACAGAAGGTTTTTAGTACCTGGTATAAGGTTAGTAAGTAAGGGGAACTGTTAGATTGAAGCATTTTTATGTGCCAAATTTTCTTAATTTTGAGAATTTTTGTGAAATTGCTAGTAAAGCAATGATTGACATACCGGTATAATGTTTACACCTGTATTTTGTCTGATTGAATAGTTTTTAATAAACTCATTGAATATGGAGATGTTTTAGAATTGAAAAGTTTGTTTATCATTATCCTGTTACCAAAGTGGAATATAATGTTTTTAAAACTGAAGTATATGTCAGTTATATATAATTGCATTGACTTATAAAAATTGACTTGGTTGTTTCTTTCATTTTGCTTGTCAACTGAGTTACACAGTATGTATTGCACTAATTGCATGCTGCATTGCATTTCCCCTACTACATTCCAATATATATCCATTTATTGCATTTCAAATTACATGTATAATTATTCATTTTCAAAAAGTGTGTATAAGGTTTGCATTCATCATATATAGTTTCATATATCACTCATTTAATTATGCACTGACAGTATTGAATATGGATTCACCTGTTTTTCTTTTCCTCCATGGGAAAGTTTAGCACTTGTACCTCATTTTTCATATCCAGTGTGACTTGTGATATATGCAGAATTGTATAAGAATGGCACTTCTTATGCAAAGCACTTTGAATATATCTATGTATTCATGACTTTATTGTAATTTGCACTGGCTTAATTATTATACAGATATTGACTAGTAGGGTGTGTAATGTGAATATTTTTGGACCGCTGAAGGGGGTTATATTTCCTCTTTTATAATGATCACGAGGCAAAATACTTAACTCCCTTGCGGTCCACTAAAAGTATATAACACCCCATCCAGTTAATATCTGTTATATCAGATAGCCTTGATTAGAACTTGTTACGAAGTTCAGCCTTGTGATCTCATGTGTTTTTTTTCTCTAGCAGCGAGTCTAGCATGTAAAATGTATAAGGCTATTAAAGACATGGCAAACAATGGGTACTCGTACGCGCTTGTGCGCGTAGGGTTGCTTGGATGCGGGAAGACAAATAATATATATATTCATTCGACTGGTTAGTCAATTTAACCATAAAAAAAAGACAGGGCTTGAAATATACTAATTACAACCCTCACAATGGATATCACATGTTGAGCTCTGGACCAATCACGCCTTTGTATCTGTAAGAGCTACCTAATATTTTGATATAATATTGCATATTCTTACTACATCAAGAATTCGTTTTTGTAATTCAATCCAGAGTGGCAGTGTGATAATTGTAAATGTGTTGCACGTACGCGTAGCTATCTTATTGCTGTTCGGTTATCACTACCTCTTTATCTTGTAACCTGCCCATGACTCTTTATGATCCCTCCAGTTGTTACTGACCTCGTGTCAGACGAAGAGGGCGCGGCCGCGTCCATTCGCAGCAGCCAATCCCGGTCAAGATCAGTGCCAAGGTCCTCCAGGTCAACCCAACAAAATGGCCGCACTCCACACAACGAGAGTGTCAACAACAACAATAACTCACGAAACAACGGGAAGTTTTCCCCGCCCATGTCAACGTCTGACGGCGGCGGCTTCGGCTTTTCCACTCCGCTGAATAGCCGGAGGGAGTCAGACGAGATAGGGAGCTTAGATGCTTACCAGGACAGCAGGCAGCGCTCCCACTCTAGAAACCGGCAGCATCATCACCAAGACAATAACTGGTCCTTTCCAGATGTGCAGGTAAGAGAACCTTTTGTAAGGTGGGGAGGGAAGGGGCAAGAGGGGATCTGCCCGGGGGTGGGATGTCCTTTGGCAAGACATTGATCTACATTTGCCACTCTCCACCCAGGTGTCAAATGGGTACCTGGTAGGAGGCCAATATTTATATTCAATTTTTTCTCAAAAGCAGAAGTGTTTTAGTGGCTAAATTTTCTAGTGCTTAATATAGTACATCCACAGGGGCATCCAAATATATCAAAATTGTAACAAATCACTATCCACATATTTTTCAAAATTTCCCAAAACATGTTCCATGTTTTGTATCATATTTCTGTTCTTTGTAAACTTTGAGCCTTTATTTTACATGTGAGCGAGCCAAATATTCATGTTGAATATTTCAAGTGCAATCATAATCACTTCCTGAGTATTCATAATGCATTGTATTCCTGTCTTTATTATCTGTATTTATTTAGTTGAGATCTGCTGCATTGGAAGGCTTAGTATTCATCCATATAAGGAAATGCATTTTTGTTGCATTTTAATGAATGTGCATGTTCATGTACATGTGTATATTACGATTTGACATGGGATCTACCTTTCTTTGTGTTTCAGACAATACCCAATTCCAGTCCTGGTGAACACAACCACTCC
This sequence comes from Strongylocentrotus droebachiensis, assembly GCA_035222895.1. Classification (NCBI taxonomy): domain Eukaryota; kingdom Metazoa; phylum Echinodermata; class Echinoidea; order Camarodonta; family Strongylocentrotidae; genus Strongylocentrotus; species Strongylocentrotus droebachiensis. Next base: position 29,944 of record JAVYIG010006726.1, on the reverse strand, counting down.
AACCGCAGTTCCGTAAGCCATGCCTCTAGCCCGCCCCTCTCGGAGAAGAGCATCCAGGAGCGTATGGATGAGCTGATAAGAAGCACCCATGAAAGTCAGCCACGCCCTGTCCCGCCCCCTGTTAGTCAGCCACGCCCTGTCCCATTCCCTGTTGTGCTCCTTCCCAAGGAAGAAGAACACAATGGATCGCTGGAGTCTACCATGATCAATGGCGATGATGAAGAAGAAGAAGGTTTGTGGATAGAGGGATGGATAGATGGTTATAGATGGAAGGATAGAGAGATAGTGAAAGGTTGATATAAAGAGGAAAATTGAAGTATACATGTAGAGTAGATTCATTCAGTCTACCATGATCAATGGTGATGATGAAGAAGAAGGTTTGTGGATAGAGGGATAGATTGATGGATGGATGGGAGGATAGAGAGATAGTGAAAGATTGATGTAAAGAGGGAAATTGAAGTATACATGTACATGTAGAGTAGATTCATTGAGTCTACCATCATTAATGGTGATGATGAAGAAGGTTTGTGGATAGAGGGATAGATCGATGGTTAGAAAGAAGAATTTAAAGATAGTGGAACATATAAGTGTAAAATTGAAGTAGGCTCTTTAGATTATATTCATTCAGTCTGCAATGCTCAGTGAGGAGGATGCTACCACTGAAACAGAATTGTGGTATGACAGATGGATGGAAGGAAAGAAAGATAAGTCTTCCAGGAATAATGGTGTGAGATGACACTGATTATTACGGTCCTACAGAAACTAAAGATCAGATGGAGAGATATTGTAAGATGGAAAAATAATAATGAGCGAGAAAAGTAAAAGGGGTAGCCAAATAAATATGTTTCTACTATAATCGATAGCGATGATGGTTTGTTGATAGAGGAGTAGATAGAGAGGTAATGGAATATTGATTTATAGAAAAGAATAGAAGGAACTGAATTTCATTAATTATGATATACATGTACATGTATGTAGTGCTTCTGCATTCACAATTTTATCATTTACATGTATTTTTTTCTTCAATCCCAATATTTACAAACCTTTGTCTCCGTGAATCAATTTCCAGTGATTCATATGTGGCATATACATGTACTAAGGCTTTATTTGACTAACAATAGTTAAATCAACAGTACATGTACGTGTACCCAAAGAGACCTGCATGTACTTATTGTTTTACTAACATGTTTGCCATAATCAGCCTGAAGCTTAAAATACTCTGCATGACTAAACATCAAAATGTATTTCATACGTTGCTATTAAATGTACAAGTTGCTCATGAACTGTGAGATCAGAAAGAAAATCTAGCTTTCATGTCAGATTTTTGGTAGGAATATATATTTTGTTAAATCCCAGCATCTGATTATCTGAATGCATTGATTTTTTTTCTTCATGGAGTTTGAATATTGCAAATCTGAAATATCCTCATAAGTTGTTATAAGTAGCTGTATGATTGGATAGTTTAAAGATTCATACATGTATGTCTATTAAAAGTGACTTATTAAACATAATGTAGTATGTCAATTTATGCGTACAAAAAATTGAAGGTTAAAGTTCTTTTTCAACTTATGAAACTTTATCTGTCTAACCTGTCCAATAAATAGTCAAAGAGAATTTTTGAGTAAATCCATTGGCTGTGTACATTTATGTAAAATGAGAATTAAACTACCCCTGCCTATTAAGTAATACACCTTCAACCCATGAAGTCTTCGAATCTGAATATCTTAAAATGAAAGTTTCTCAACTGAAATCTCAATATATACAATGTTTGCAGTACATGTACTTCATTGATAACTTTGTTAACGTCCTTTTCTTATTTCCTCATGCAGTTGGCTCATCTTCACATGGAAGCATTGAAGGCCAATACCCCATCTCCATGGTACCTCCGCCCCCACCCCCACCACCACCCCCTCCCCCCGTCCCTCCTCCACCCCCTCCCATCCCGGGGGAGATGAATAATAACTGGTCGAGTGAAGCCAAGATGTCTGTCAAGAGACTCAATTGGGAGAAGCTGCAGGATACAGAGAACACTGTCTGGAGCGGGGTGAGTGAACTTTTCAATTTAATTCAATGGTTTATGCAATTTTAAAATACATGCATCGTAATTGTCATTTTACATGAAAAGCAGCAAAAGCTGGATTGTTCATGTTTACATGTTGACATGATAAAGTGATCACATTTTGTAATATTGACACGTTAAAAAGATTGTTAAAAATATATTTAAAATTACATTACACATTAAGAATGACAAAAGGAAGTTTTATACTCACCTTTGGAAATGAATATTATTATTCATCTAAGGAAATAAGGATAACGATAGACATTTTAAAGTGGTACTACTATACCACCATGTTGTACTTTGATTGGTTACCGGTACTTACAAATGAAAAGGTGCTGTATGAATAACATCCAACATGCAAGGTGTGCAAAGCACTCCAATATTATCCCGGCTCTGCTAGGCTATTGATTTCGGTGCTCACAACATTCTAGGAATTCCTTCCTACCGGTACCCATTTAACACTTGGATGGAGAGAGGCAAATGTAGATAAATGTCTTGCCAAAATGGTACTACAGTCAAACCTGTCTGTAGCGACCGCCCAAGGGAAACACAAAAAGTGATCAATTTAGACAGGTGGTCTTTGTAGACAGGTTCCTTTAGTGCATGTTGCAAAGAGAAACCATTATCAAGCAAAAACAAAAAATGTGGTCTTGTAGACAGGTGCTGACTAAAGCAGGTTTGACTGTATTATGAGAACAGTTCAAACGATCAGCTAAAGTCTCTCCCTCCCCATTCCTTCCTCTTCCTCTCATCTTGTATGTCTCTGATTGACTCTTCATGTACATCTGTTACTCTTACACAGCTTGGTGATGAGGTTGGCTACTTTGATGATGTCATCAAGCACCTTGAGCTAGAGGAGAAGTTCAGCACAGTCAGCAAGGGCAAAGGTCAGAGTTCATTCATATTTTCATTCATTATGAAACCATAACATTCATTTTCCTTCACAGATTTAAAGTCGTGTTAGGAATCAAAGAATTTTTTGTTAAGATACGAATGAACTCTTGTACATGCATATCATCTGTTCATCCAGAAGAGCGTTAGTTCATATTATGTAACACAGAGTGAATTTCCTTCTGGTTCTTAACAGATACAGTGTAGTATAGTGTTTGATCTGTAGAGAGTTCTGAATCACGATGGAGCATTCCTTGATAACATTAAAATGCTGCAGGTGCTACATTGACATTGATTTGTTTTTTCATCCTCAAGTTGCAGAGACTTTGTGCATTTTTCTCGAAAAATGAACAAAAGTCATTATGGGTTCCAATTTTCATGATATCATAATACATGTGTACATGTACATCTGTATCAATTTACCAAAATTACTATCTATTGCATTAGCGATGTTTTACTTTAAGAGAAGTGCATTATGTTTATGTTTTCTTTAATCATAACTCGGTTCTTTCACAGATGGAAAACCAGGAAAAGGAGGTAAGCTAGGTCAGAATATATGATGTGATATGATTTGTTGTTGTTAGAGAAATCGCACTTCACAGATGTTGGCATATTTCATTTTTATTATTAATAGCAGACTCGCTGCTTTGTCCCGTCACTGAGTTTATGATGCTGATTTTATGTGTAGTTGTTTGAAAATGGCCACTGCAGGAATATATTGATTTTCATTCATAAATGCATTTCACCTCACTCTGTACTTGTCGTTTCTAAATCGTTCGCTGAAATGTTTTTTGCAGTCTTAAATTCATCACATATCACAAACATTTTTTATAAAGTTGTATTTTTTTGTATGGGAGTGAGTTTATTAAATTTTACCACAGAGGGCAGTGACATGATGGAGGTTAAAATGAATACTAATACACTTGTATATCACTTTTTATTGGGGGTGGGGAAGGGCGCCAGGAGGGAAGGAGGAGACATTACAGTGTTATATTTCCTATCAGCCGAAACAAGGAGTTTAGTCAAACATTCTTCAATTGAAAGAACCTTTCATCCTTCATGTTGATTTTGTTTTAATACAGGGCCCCCTGGAAAACATTATTTTGATTACTGACGGGCTACCCTGTTTAAATAAAACGGAATAAATAAATAAATAAGGGTTTTATCACAGTGTAATGTACAATGTATCCCCCACTTTAAACAGTGTGTAGAGCTGGTCTTGTGTTTGATTACTGGTCCAGACATTTCGTAATTGATGTTTTCTATCTGTGTGATATACATGTACAGTATAGGTAATTCTGTGTGCAATTTTCAGCTGAAAGTTACTGAGTTGACTAAATGTGCTTACAACTGAATGGACGCAAAGAACATACATCCCAGGAATTAAAAATGAGGCTCTAAAATTCTAGAATTTTCAGAAATAGTCCAAAATTTTGCAACAGGTACTTTTTGAAAAAGTCCATAATTATCAATCTGAAATATTAATTTAACATGTCCATAGCTGTCATCTTTCTTCATTTCCATGCCGTCATATATCACATAAGTTATGTATTTATTATAATGGTAGTCGGTGGATTAATTTACTTCCCATCTTCACATCATTATAATAGTGAATAATTGGTACACTGGAGGTCACATATATGTATGCAAGACATATACAGTTTTAGCAGTGAATTAAATGTAAGGTATTTTTGAAAACTTGCAAGTAAAATTAGATTAACAACGCTCATTTATGTTTTTAATTTGTTATTTGTTGTCTTTTTTGGTGGACTCACATTTATTGGGGTAATGATTTCTTTGCAAGAAGATCAATGTACAATGTCTCTCAAAAATATTTGTTTAGCTGTGGCTTTTTGATTGCATTTTGCTACAATTAGCCTTCAATTCTCAGATTTCCATGTACTAACTATCATGCTCTCATAACAAAAAAAGAAAAAGTGTCATTATATCATTGCATGTTTTATTATACAGTAAGCATATCCTTAATTTGATATTAGGACCTTTGGAAAATATTATGAAAGTGACTTTGTTTGAACTAAAATAGGTGTAAAAGATCAAGGATCAAAATCTTACTTCCAGGAACATACATGTAGCTAAATAGTGGCTCTATTTTTTTTAAAATAAGCTACAACTTAACACTTGCCTCTCACAATTTTTATGAATTTACTATTTAATGGGATAAAAGTACTAGTGCATGTTTAATTATTTGAGATTAAGTAGAAATAATTTCACCAAGATTTAGCTAGATCACTAAAATTAAAGCAATTTCCACCTGTCAAAAAACTGTTGTCAAAAATCTAAAAGCTCAAAATTAGGGGGGAATGCTCCTGCTGTCATGGTAATGAGCTGCCATCGTTAGTGTATTCATGACACTTAATTGCAAATTGTTTATATTAATCATCAATCTGTGTCTGTGTAATTAGACAACAACAATTATGAGATTGCTGTTGTTGGCGTTGAGTGTCAGATGTTGCCGTACTTGTAAGAAAAGAAATTCTGTCCCTCTTGGACTAGTGATCTAACTTTGTTTTGTTTTTTATTTCCATGCAGGCTTGTCCACCCCCAGAGACAGGAAGAACCAGATATTTGTAATCAACCACAAGAAAGCCCACAACACAGGTAAAATTATAAAAGCCTATGTATAGTTTAGATTGAGAAGATGCTTATTAAATTTAGATTTATGTTACAAATTCAGACAAACTTACCGGTAGTGATTCATGTACAGTATTATGAAGTACACTTCAAGGGTCTTCATGAAATAAATTGAGTGTATTTTTTTTTTTGCTGTTGCTCATCTGTGAGGTTTGTTATACGGTAGTGCATTAGTTGCCAAAAATGTGTGTAGCTATACTTAAAAAATGAAAAATGAAAACCTTTTTTTGGGGGTACCTGACTTTTTTGAAAAAGAATAGTGTGCTCCTTTTTTTTCAACCAAAATCCTGGATCCACCTCTGACTTTCAGTATAGGTACAGTATATGAGTATATGCATTATGTAAATGTACATGTAATATCACTATGTGTTTTCTTGTTCTTTCGTGTAGCCATCTTGCTTGGTCACCTACGGACACCTGTCGAAGAACTAAAGAAAGATATTCTTACCATGGAATGTAGACGACTTTCTGTAGCTCACATCCAACAGCTTGCTCAGTATGCCCCCGACGAAGATGAGGTAAGTGTTTATTCTATTCTGTTGTAAAAACAGTCTAATATCGCCTTGAGGTCACCTGTAAATAAATAACTTGTCCAGGCCTGATAATTACCCATTTTTTCATGACTTTATCCCTATTTTCCTGATTTTTCTCTATTCTGTACTATATTTCCATAACTTTTCCCAATTTTCTTACCAAAAGGGGGGAATGTTGTTAGATGCCATTCCCCCCCCCCCCCCCCGAATCCTCTTTTATTTTTTTATTTTTTTACTCAAGGGGGGGCGTGGTTGAGGAAACCCCCCCCCCCCCCTTTTTTTTGTTGAGTGCTCACTATCACCCCTGCTTGTCAAGGAATGCTGCTTTCATTGATTTCCCTTTGGTAGCTTCCATCATCCTAGTTCACCGAAATGTAAAAAATTAAATCAAATTGCATTTTCATTTCCAGGTTGACAGCTTAGCACGCTACGCCGGCCAGGCAGCGCAGCTCAGTGAACCGGACAAATTTGCATATGAGGTAAGACACATCCCAGTTCCAATGTTACATGTTGTCCGGTCTCTAGCCTGTTGAGGTAATTTTACACATCCATATATGAAGTGTTGTCTGTTCCCATTCAAATTGTCCTAATGTCTGTCTAAATGTCATTAGAAAAAAAATTACAATCTCTTTCATTAAGATTATGATTTATTACGAGATACAAAGAAATCACGTACGAGATGTTTTTTGCCCCTTTGACAATCGCAGTTGTTTTTACATTCAATTTTAAGAAGTAAATAACTGTATTTTTATACTGCAACTTTGCATAAAACTTCACTTTGTATTTGATTTATTTGATACTTTAACATTTATCTTTAAACTGTTTTGCTTAAAATAAAAATACATCTACATAGTACATTATATATTCAAGCAGGGCACCACAGTTATCATTCTTTCTCTTCTCTCATTTTCTCTGCAGATAAGTCGAGTGCCAGGCTTCAAGCTTCGTCTCAAAGCTCTGATGTTGAAAGCTGGATTTCATGAGAAGGTGGATGAGTTGGTGGGTTATCTCAACATGATACAGCAAGCCTCCTCGGAGCTGAGGCAAAGCCAAAAATTAGCCAAAGCTCTTGAAGTAAGTTGTATGCAGAGCTGCCAACTAGTACGGATTTCCCGTAATTGGTACGGAAATTAACGACCATTACGGAATGTTGTTTAAAATTACGGATTAAAAAAAAAAAAAAAAGATTTTTTTTTTTTTTTTTTTTTATTTTTTTTTTTAAATATTTTTTTTTCCCCCCATTTTTCCTGGAAGACTGTGTTGTGATGATATGAAACTCATTATTTAACAACTTTGTGTGAGTAAAATCACCAAAAATGTCAGATAATCATGTGTCTGTGCAATGTTGGCGTGCCGTTTTTATTAGAGTCATAGCGCCGCATAGGAAATTACTGATTTATACCCAAAATTACTGATTTTGAGCCTTGTGATTACTGATTTTCGGTTCTGGAGGTTGGCAGCTCTGTTGTATGTAATGGTGAACAATTATTGTTAAACCAGTGAAGGCATGAACCCTCTGCCCAAGGATCACATGTTTTTCATGTTTTAGATACAGTACATTAATCCATTCTTCTCAATGACATCATGTACATTATGCATGCTCAGTATGCACTGAAATCGATTCCTTCAAATGATTTTGAAAATGATGATCCACATATACACATACCTACATACATGTATGTATTTATATCGAAGAATACAACAACAAAAACAAAAAATTTGGCAGTATATGTATTCTTATCAATATCATAGTTCTTTTACCTATGTTGATACCAGGTTTGCATGCTGAGTGTGTTTTTTTAGTTATTTATATTTGAAAACATTATTTTAGCATCTGTAAATTATATATGTACTGTACGGTAATTTGAAAAGATGTATCAAATATGATCTTATGTCAGAGTTTACTACAGGATTGTTCCATTCATAACATTGCTTCTTATTGACACCATACATGTTTATCAGTCAGTAGCTATATCATTTATGTTATTGTTCTTTTCAGCTTGTTCTTGCCATGGGCAACTACATGAACCAAGGCAATCAGAGGGTTGCCGGGGCAACAGGATTCAGGATCAGCTTCCTAAATGAGGTAAGGAGTGATTGTCAAGATTGTTCTCTCTCTTTCGATTGTACCATGCATGCTCCAGAGGGTTGTTTAACACTTACTTGGGGTAAGGGTTTCAAGAATTAGGGTTAAGGGTCAGGTTTAGGCCTTTTTTCAACTTTCTAATGAACATCTCACGTATCATTTTCCTTTGCACTACAGCTCTTCTAAGAACTTCATCATTACTAACTTTGTCAGTCCAAGGGATTTTCATAATTCTTCCTTAAAACCAACTTGTACAAAAAGAACTCATTAATCCTCTCGTTCTTTTTCCAATTTAGTTGGACACAACTAAAACATCAGACAACAAAGCCACATTCCTCCATGTAGTGGCCAAGGCCGTTCACTCCAACGTTCCTGAAGTGATCAACTTCCGAGATGAGATTCCATCGGTCCCGAAGGCCGTTAAGATGTCTCTCAAGGCAGTCAAAGATGAGCTCACTCAGCTCACGGATCAACTCAATGTAAGATGAATTAAAATGTTTGATGATGATGATGATAGTGATGATGATAAGAATAATACAGGTACAGGAAATTCAACCATTATGATAATGATAATATATAATAACTATGGGTTCGAGTGCAAAGCATGTCTGTCAGGTATGACAGTTTTGTTACTCCAAAACCATTTCAATCTTTGGCATTGCTGCTTTTCTTGAGCTTTCTTCTGTAGCCTTTAAGGAATGTCTGTTTACCAGGTACGGTACCCAGATTTTACTGATAGGTGGTGAGTGGCAGTTGTAGATTAATGTATTGCCCAAGGACAATAGTGCATTGCAGCTTTATGATTTCACAGGGCAGTTGCAAATTGGCAATGACAATGGCTTTCTGTAATGGGGATCCTTCCAGGTTCCAATTCTCTTAATATAAGGAGATAGATTTCAAAACATCTTTGAGCCGTTTTGCATACATGGTCTTCTTATACTGGTTTGGTTGTACGTGTGTCATTACGACAGATGACTGGTTGATGATAATATGAATAATAATAATAATATTCAGCTGTTATATAGCTCTTAATACGTCAATGATGTGTCTAAGCGCTTTACAGATATATTATTATCCCGGTCATCGGATTCAGGCTTACCCGTGCACAAAGTATGCACATTCTCCTCTCCCTGGGGAATATTTCAGCCAGGTGTCATTTTTACAAGCGGACATTTGCTCATCTAACCACATTGACTTTCGCATCCTACCGAGTACCAATTTAACACCTGGGTGGAGAGTGGCAAATGTAGATTAACGTCTTGCCAAAGGACATTAGTGCTGTGGCGGGACCTGAACCCCGCCCCGCACCTTGTGATCTGCAGTCGGGTGACTTATCCACTTGACCACAAGACCTCTACAATTTGTATTTTCCATTTGATTATTCAGGACATGGATCGTGAGGTGGAGCGGTTCAACCAGGAGGAGATCATCATTGACGAGGATGACCGTTTCTCTGAGGTCATGGCCGTCTTCCTCAAGGAGGCTTCGGAGCACCTCTCCAGGATCCATGAGCAGTATGCTCTCTGCTGTGATGACTTCTACAAGACGGCTCAGTTCTTTGGGGAGGATCCTCACAGCATGGAGAGTGCAACCTTCTTCAGCATCTTCTCCCTCTTCATCACCAAGTTTGCAGTAAGTTCAGTCATCAAACATTGCCTTTTACTGAATCATTTAAAGGGAGTCACTCGTCAGTTTCCATGTGCAGAAGGCCATACTTCTCTGACACCAGACTTGGTCACCAGACTTGGTGGAAATACCATTAATGGGAGTACAAATCTGCACACAGCGAACTTGTATACCAGTCAAGAATTCCCCCCTAATCTCTCAGAGAATACTTGCATAGTCTTCGGGTGAGGGAAAAGCAAAGCATTGCATAAGGTCTAATGGTCATAAAACTGAAGGCTAACCCTGGTGATTGACAACACCTTTTTGGGAGTAAACACCCGATCGGTGTCAAATTCCCCATGAGAGCTGACTACTGAGTGTCTTTACGATATGATTGATTGATTATATTTAAAAAGAGATTCACAAATAATTATTTACTCTAATATAAAATTCTTACAGAAACATACATTTCTAATTTACAGAAAAGAATACATGTGGCTACTGAATTGGGCCAGAAAATTGCATACAGTGTATGTGCTTATCAAGGATGCCCCTTCTAACAATATGTTGAATAAGTAAGATAATATGCAAGATACACTGTACCACTGCTATTGGTAGATAGTGAGTTGTATATTCATTATGTAATGTATAAAGTTTCATAGTGGTTCTTGATATTATAATGAGGATTTGTATTGATTTAATTGATTTACAGAAAGCTCATGCGGACAACATGCAGAGGCCGTCATGACAACGAAACATATCCGCCTTCAGGAAGGGAAATGTACATTCACCAACATCAACATGATCCATGGAAATACAGGCTGCAGAGTAACAATTCAAATCCAGTATTCCAGTTCACAGACAAACAGTGAAACCTGTCTATAACGACCGCCCAAGGGAGACAAGAAAAGTGGTCTTTACAGGCAGGTGGTCTTTATGTATAGGTTCCTTTAGAACATGTTTCAATTAGAAACCATTTTGAAGGGAAACAAAAATATGGTCTTTGTAGACAGGTGGTCACTAAAGCAGGTTTGACTGTTTACCACATTGGGGAGATTTCTTTCCAATTTGGTTGTTGTGTTAAAGTCTTGGATTCATGTGTTACAAATTATTGTATTCTAGTAGCCAGCATCTATTCTTGCTATGACAGGAGCCATGTGTGCAGGTGTAGACATTAATGTTGCCATGTCAGACAGGCCTCATGCAAGCTGAAGCATGTCAACAGCCATTGTGTAGAGGTGTGCTTGAAATTTGAAATAACATGTATACATGAACTAGCTGGTCTATTCTTGAAAACCGCAAATTTGTGTGCTTAACGCCCATTTGTACTAGTTTGGCCAGGGGGATTAGACATCCCTGCAAGGTCAATGACAGGTGGTTATCCCATGAAATCACCTCTCAAGTACTAGCTATAAGAAGTACAGTGGGGCTTAAATAGGAGAGATACATAGAATGCTCTTCATCACAACAGTTATACAACATGAATCTACTATGTTGATAAAGACTTCATGTACATTATCATTGACATAAATTTTTAGTTTCGCATTGTGAAGACAGGCCATTCAGATTTTTATTATGAAGCATACATTTTAAGTGTTTGGAAGGCTTTTGAGAAATAATGTTGCCTGTGTGTGTCTTGTTTCTTGAGCAATATTGTATATTGGATTCTGAAGTGAAAATGTGTTTTATATTTGATGGGCGATGTTTAGTTGTGCGTTTAATGTACATTTAAATGCATATACTACAATGATTACGGTACACTTATGGTTGTACAGTTACACATATAGATATGCTGGACTTGCTTGCATGTGGAAATTAAGTTATTGTGTTTTATTTGTTGTGAAAGGTGATTGATTGTTTTTTTAATGTTATTTTCGGGTTGGACTACAAGCGCCATTTTGAATTTTGGATGGTTTCTTTGTTAATTTAAGTCTATTTAGAAGAGATAATACGGTATATAAGGGTTAATTTGCTTTAAAAATGCTGCTATCTAAACTTTTGACACATGACCAGAGTGCATCTTGAATTCCATTTGCTTTGAGTTTATATTTATCTACCATGTATTTAAAAAAAACAGTAAAATTAAACTCGACTCTGACCTGTCGGGAAGCCATTTTTGTAAACATTCCATTTGTAAGTGTGACTATTAATTTTGATAGTTTTGACCTGTAGTGGAATGATTATGTTAGATTAATTTGTTGTTGAGTCAGATGTAATTTAGCAGTTTATATAAACTTAAGCATAGACCATTTTGTTTAGACAGGTTAATTTGAGGTTTAAACTTTATGGCAGATATCTGATGCGTCTTGATTTACATAAAATACAACAAATAACATTAATGTAATTATAAGTACAATCCAAAAGAGAGAAATAAACAGAGAAATATCACAATAACATTAAAAATCATACCAGCACATGTAATGTAATTTAGAGTCCTGTATCATTGAAAATGGTTTGATGTGCATTGTTGTTGGAATCTGTTCCTTTTGTGTGTTCAGCTGTAGCCTTTGATTTTCATAATTTACATGTATTAATTGTGAGCTAAATGAACCAGCAAACACTATCCAACAGTGCTCTGTATATTGCAATCCATTTTGTTATATGTATGTATTTGTTTGTGTTATGATGTGCTGCAATAAAACTATGAACCTTGAAGTCTGGATACATTAACAGCTCCATTTTATAGGGGAGAAGTGAATTTTAAAAAACCATCTGAATTGTGATTATGCACGATTATACAGGTTTATTTAAGATAACAGTTAACAGTTTTTACTTGCTTCTCATATACATGTACAATGTAAAGGGCTTAGAAACATAGTATGAAGCGCTATACGCATATAGTATCATTATTATGTACAACTGTACCTAATATTGTTTGACTTTAGATATTTCACATTCTTTATGGATAAAGGTTTATGGTTTAATTCTTCAAAATACCATTTTATATCCAAGAAATAAGAACTCTTTCTAAAGGGATGATTTATTCAATTCATTCAAGTATTAAGTGTACTTTTCCTTCTTGCCTGTATGTACACACAGGCTGCGCTCAGAAATGTGGACAAATTCTTCTTGATTATTGATAGTCATGTATATGTGTCTTACTAGTAATTGCATGTTTGATAATATCTAATCTAGTGTTTTGAAATTTAGATTAGAAAATAAAGAGCAGAAATAGAACATATACATGTATGTAATATAATGGAAGAAACTCTCAAATGACATCCGTTCCAGGTCCAGGTATTCACTTTCTTGAGTTGGAAATATTGGGGTTGTTTTTATTTTACTTAAATTAGAATGTATTCAGGTTCCAATTTTGTTGGAACTTACACACTTGTATGTAATGAAACATTTCTATGTGCCCACTGTAGAATTGATTGAATTTAAAACAAGACTGTAAATATGTGTGCTGCCAAAATTCTGTTTCATTTCCATGATACTCCATGTATGTGAAATTAGTTTTTTCCTGTTGATGGCCTAATTTGGGTTTTTCTTTCTCTCCAACTCTGTAAAATCTACCGGAAACTGTAAAACAAACACATTGTCAGATTTATCATTAGATGTGGAGATCACTTGTAAACTATCTTTTGAGTATCTGAGTGATGCGTTGAAATTCTAAATTTCTAGTTCATAGTCCAGCTTTATAGTTTATACCTAGTTTGCAGTTGTATTTTTTCCTCAAGACTTTTAGACTAAAAAAATAGATTTTCAATCATTTCTCCAGGCAAAGACAATAAACATCACAGTGATTTTTTTAATGCAAAAATAGGAGCAACCAATAATAGAATTCCAAGTTATGATGCGCCAGGCAAATTTCTATTAATCCGTTTGTAATGTCTTTATGGTATAGTGCATGTCCATAGTCAGGAACTAACGGTTCGCCATCAAAGAGTTTTGTGAGACCAAAAATGTTGACTTAAATTTGCAAATGTTATTAACAGATTTGTTGTTCATGCATCAACATGCCAGGGGGTAATCAAATGTTTTTAGAAAAAATTAAGGTATTTTTAGAAAAGTTGATTGCCGCAAAAATGGACCAATTTTTACATGGAAGTGCAAGATTATGTTTAACATGTTACAGATCAGTACCAGGTAATTAATTTAAAGAATAATTCAGTTTTAATTTTTTTTTTTTTTTTTTTATAATGCAAGGGAAAACTGCACGATCTTCCGGCACACCAAGTATTTAAATATTTTTGTTGTTATCTTTTAACACCTTGATTCAATGTTTATTGAAAGCCTTGAAATGATAAAATTGAAAAGAAAAAAAAATGACTTGCTGCCCTTTATAGCTCTTTCTCTGTACCAAACAGTGCCCTATTCTCTATAAAGGTTGAAGAACTTGTCTATTAGTCATTGTGATGTCATTCAGTAATGTATTATATATATAACTTGTGTGTTAATAGTCATGAAACAGAGGCTTTCTTATAATATTTGTAACAAAGAGTGAAATATGTTTTTTGGGCTGACTGTATTTATGTATATATTTCCTATAGCTTACACATGTACACCTTGACTTTTGAATAATGTACAGCAAAATCTTATTTACTAAAGTATGTGATAATAAAAAGTGTGCAAACTCATGTAAACTGAAAAAAGGTATTTTGTTGTATTTATTACCGGAGTAGTATCTGTATTTTAGGTCTGTGAAATACATAAGATCTGGTCATTTGGTGTCCCATACTTAACCAAAATTGTGGAATTACAGCAAAGAAAATTTCATTTTGCTTTATTACTCTGTGTGTTCCAAACTGTAGTAATGTTATCAACTCAATTTAATGATCAGATAAACAAACATAAACAGCTGTTTAACAAAATTTTGCAATAGCTTGGACTTGCCTGTTAATATCTTCACATTTCTTCTTAAGTTATTTCATGGAGACAAGAAGGAGCATTGACAAATTGATTGATGTGATAGCATTTTATTAAGTAAGTTCTCTACAATTTACAAATGTTTTCTAAATTTTACATATATATATATACAATATACAACAGAGTACATTTTTAAAAACATTTTCTCTTCATATTATAATATCTCTTACTGGACCTTTGTTAGGTCGCTTCGTTAAATGTAGTGGCACGAAAAGATGTGTCCGGAATGCAACATGCATAATTGTTGAAAATTATAATTTTATCACACAGAAGAAGCACCAATTTGTTAAGATGTGGCGCAGGTTAATGCACATACCGTCTCGGTGAGGCTTAATGTTAGCTTAACTTTTTTTCAGATATATCAAAACAGAAGTTTTAATTAACAAACATCACTGACTATTACTGACGTCATTACGGACGCCTCTTTGAGTGCCACTACATTTCGTTATGCTACTTCACTGACAATTCTTCAAAAACACTGGGACACAATGTACACAGATGCTCAACAAAAGATACATATTAACAGTGTTTTTTCCTCTTGTAACTTTTTTTGGTGCTGAGTTTGTATGATATATGTTTTTGCTTCTAAGCAAATGAGTAATTCTTAAAGCTTAACACAGTATGATCTCCCTTGCATCGGTCCCAACTCCATGACCAAGTGAATACAAATGTACCTACATATATAATTTCATTGGGGAGATACTTTTCCAGCATTCTCTTGATTTGTTAACTAATGTATATAAATGCAAGTTGGATAAGATAACAGAATAACACAAAACAACATCAGAGCTTTGGGCCAATGGCCTTCTTCCAGGAACGAAATAGATTAAATATTCTGAAGGTTTGTTACTCCAGTGTTTAGAGTTCTACCATTTCAAAATTATGAACCTTCAGACTCATGAGCCCTGTTGCATTTTCAGCATCACATATATACAAACCCTATTTCATTTTCGGAATGATAAACCCTGCAGGTATTTCATTTCAGAATCCAAACATTTGGAAAAATGAACCTTTGCAGAAATGTACCGTTGGAGGAACAAACCTATAGAATTAGAACCTTGACAATAATGAACCTGATGCTATGGTCACATTACCCAAACGTTGCCTGCTCGGCGGCCGAGCGGCGAGTTTTTAACCAATTCTGCCCGGCCACCGAGCGGCAGCCGCCCAGGCACCGCTCGTTTTTAGGGCATCGCTCGGTCGCCGCTGAAGTTTTAGCGCGGAGTTAAAATTTGGGCGGCGCCTGCTCACTTTTCACTCGCCGTCCAAAATACGCTCGGTGCCTGGGCGGTCGTCGCCCGGGCTCCGACCTAATCGCTGGGCGATGCCTAAATTCCAGCAGCGACCGAGCAGGCTACTGATCGGTCGGTCGCTGCTCTGATTTGTGACCATAGCTTTAGATAAATAACATGTAACCAAAAGAATACATGTGTATAACACATACTAGATACATTTATGGATGATCGTTCAAATCCAATATCATTCCATGGATATTGCACTGTTCAATCTGGAATATGACCAAGTTATGTTTCCTGTGCAATACATGGCGTCTTGTTCATATTGCACTTGCTTCTTGAGGGGGTAGCGCTATCTGCTCCAAGACTAGGTGGAGTATGTGATTCTGTTCCGCTGATAAGTGACACCTGTGAGAGGGAGAGAACGAGAGATGGGGAGAGAGGGGGAGGGAGGAGAGACACAGAGACAAATGGGAGAGGGGCAGAGAGAGGGGGGGGGAGAGAGAGAGAGAGAGAGAGAGAGAAAGAAAGAAAGAAAAAGAGTAAGGTAGTGAGACAAAGGGGGGAGATGGAGAATATAAATACAAATAAAAACTTTAATTCAGTTAAAGTCCAATAAATCAAAATGCTTACAACTTCACCATAAAAGGTATAACACTTGATTAACACTCTAGTCATTTTTGTTCAATGACCTTCATACGCAATCTTTGAAAGGGGGTCACAAAGTTCATGACCATTCATTGAACTCGTTGACCAGTAGAGGCATTTGGATCACCTGATATAAATTACTAGTAGTAGATTTCAGAATATACATGCATGGTATTTCCTGTCTTACAAGCAACACAATGGAATAAACACTCTAAGCAGCGCTCAAAATACACGGGGGCGGTGGGCGATTCGCCCCCGTGAGCTACAAAATCGCCCCCGTCAGGTTGCTCACGGGGGCGATTGCAAAATTAAAAATCGCCCCGGTGGAATTATAAAATAAAGATAATCTTTTCTGTTATAACTTCATCATAATATTGAGTTTCAATTTTCAAACCTTAAACCAATAAAATGGAACTAAGATTAGCGTGCAAGATTTCTCGTTTTATGAGTAGGCCTATTATTATCGATTCAGCTCGCAGTGCAGTGCCGCCGTCAGCAGTGGTTATAGGCCTACTGCGCCGTTAGTAGCGGTGCGTGTGCACGCTGCCGCGCAATTTCTGCTGGAGCTGGAGGCGATCGGGCAAGGGCAGAAACATGGTCATGGCCTGGAGAAGTTTTTCGTTGTCAGCAAATAATGAACCTCGACCAGTAAATCAATATTAGGGACTTTTAGATTTGCACGATGAGAACGTGGACTGCAACGTGTGACCTCCTTTTAAGGCACTGCCAGTGCTTAAAAGGACGTCACATGTGATTGCCAGTGCCTTAAAAGGACGTAACACGTCCACGTCCACGTCCACGTCCACGCAAATCTAAAAGTCCCTTTTGAGGAGAAGAGGAAGACCAAAATGTCGTGGAATGATATGGTAATGATATAGTATATATAATAGTATATATAATGATATGGTATATCTAGTTGATAATGCATGATTAAAATAAAGAGACAGAGAGAGAGAGAGAGAACCACCATCATTTTGCAATGGTTCAGGGTTCGTGTAATGTACATTTGAAACCATTTCTTAGCGTCTCAACCCTAAAAAAATAGCAAAACTATTTTTGAGGAAAAAGCATTATACTGAATAAAATAAAGAATAATAGCTTTATATTGGATCATACTAATATTAATACGGGCTAAAGAAAATGTGGTATTTGTATAGAGGTATTCCAAAATGACATTCTGATAATCAACATTTGTTCTGGTATCAAATACGCATAATACAACTGATCTTTATGATTTCTTAACGTGACATAGCTTCTTCTCCCTCTGCAAACAAAACAGAAAACAAGGTTATTTAATAAAAGGACCATGCAACAAATAATCATTGTGATTCAAATTGATGCAAGGATTTTTTTGAATAAGCAATGCTTTTCACCAGAATCTTCTTTGTAAAAACGACTTTTACAAATCTCAGCCATGCAATTCTGCCACTGTGCTGTAAGATCACTTTGAGATTAGGAAAAGTGTATTATGTAATGGGTATTTTAAACTAAAAGGAACGTCTCAACTCAGTAAGCATGGCTGAGATTTGTAAAAGTTGTTTTTACAAAGAAGATTCTGGTGAATAGCAGTGCTTATTCAAACAAATATTCGCATCAATTTGAATCACAATCATTATTTGTCGCTTAATCCCTTTTAATGACCATGTTTTCTTTTTCGTTTGCAAGGGGAGAAGAAGATATGTCACGTTAAAGACATCATAAAGATCAGTGTTGTATGCGTATATATTATATACACAGGCCAGTAACAGCTATGTAGCTTGTAAATTTGTAAGAGGGAAAATGCTGATTGAAATGATGAAATAGCAAATAATTGAGGAGTATCATAGGTACCAATTCAATGGATATTTGTATTAAAAAGAGCCCCCGTCAGTAATAAAAGAGCCCCCGTGAGAAGGCTCACAGGGGCTCTTTTTTCGGGGGAAGAGCCCCCGTTGACAAAAAATTAATTTGAGCCCTGACTCTAAGTATGCTGTCTGACATTTTCATCTATTCATAGATTTGTAAATGTACATTTCAGGCAGGATCTGAAATCAACGTTGACAGGTGTTGCATTCCTACTTGTTTACAGAAAGAGATTTCATCTTCTTGTAAAGGAGGTCAAAGTTCTTCTTAAGGTCATAATGTACTCAAGAAGGTATAATATAGGTTTTCCCGGCCAATTTCGTCAAAGCAGCGATCAATTTCACTAACCTGCATTCATGTTCGGGCAAATTTTCTCCACTCGTTGCTCCCCTGTTTCATTTTAAAACTTTTTGCATTCAATTTTGTTTTGAGTCACCGAATTTTCGAAACAAGCACATTCGAATTAACGTTCGGTTCAGTCAATTTGGAAATGCGTTAGCGTCATTCAATTTCGCCAAAGTTGAGTGGGAGGACAATTCTTTGGCAAATTGCGGTTTCATTTTCGTCTATGGGCAACCTCTTTTGCAATCGGGTCATTCAAATTAAAACTAGACCTCATACTTATTGTATGAGGCTCGATGTTTATTCGGATATTCACTTTTTCATGTTCATTTGTTTATTCTTTTTCTCTATGATCTTTTCTGACATTATTTCACATTAAACAATCTTTTTATTTGTCTGATATATTTATAGTGCATTCAATATTTTCTCTTTCTTTTGATCTTTATTTTTGATGAAACATTTCTTTATACAGTCAAGTCTTCATATCTTTCATTATAAATGAGGTTATTTTTTAAATGTTTTTTTTTATAATCAATCTGGATTAAGTAGGTAATCTTTCTTTCTTTTCATTTTACATCTTTTTCTTTATTCATCATTGTATTTTGTTTCCATCATGTCCAGGATCTGTCCAGGATCTGTGTATAATTATATAGCTTGTTCTTAGAAGAGAAGTCACAAATTGTGCACCTTCTCTGGGAACAGTCACCTGTGTAATGACAGATGTCTGCTAACGAATACGCATAATAATTCCTACAAGTAAACTTAGCATTACATTATTCAAACAGAAGTATATTAAGTGACAAATTAACATCAAATGAAAAGCAATGCACAAATGTTACATAATGTATGCCTAATCACGAAATTGAATGCTCGAAAACATACCACCGTCTGTCCGGCACTAATTTGAATGCTCTTTGCATGCTTTTCTAAATTGAATGCTCGTTTTGCACGTCTCCGTGACAAGAGTATGAAATCGCATGCTACTAAATCAAATTGAACGACGCAATTAGCTTTTTGAATGTTGATCTACATAGTCATTCAATTTCGCACGAACTTGAATGAACGTAACGTTAATTCGGATGCTAAGTTTACGAAGTTGGGCGGGAAAACCTATATCAAAGCCAAAAGTTATGGATTCAAATAAATGAGTGATAAATGTAAATTCATTCTGTGTTTAAATGGTTCATCATGAAATGAAATAAAAAATTACAAAGGGATTTGGTATTTATTGCTTTTCCATTCTATCAAAACATATTCAAGATTATTACATGCATTCCTTTTCCTTTTTTTAATTAGTAATATCAAAACACTTGGTCCTGACATTTTTTGAAACCATAAATAAACAAAAATCAAACAAACAAACAAACAAAAATTCTGAATTTAGAAGTGTTGTACATCAATTCGTAATGCAGAGACCATATATATTTATATGTGGGATTTGAGAATGCTAATTACTTGGTTGTGGCGATCACAAAATGGATTCGGTATCAAAATATGTTTACATAATACGGTAAACCACCTTGCCACACTTCATATTTCAGGCATCTTATAACACAAACTTAAAGATTAGGGAGTATAAAAAGGTCTTTGTTCCATGCAGCTAATTTTTGTTAATAAAAATAATATTAGGTTCTTGTATAGCGCATATCACATTATACAACGTCTCTATGCGCTTCTAAAGAGCTTTGCAAATTATTACCCTAGCTTTAGCTATGGCAGCCGAAATCAGCGCTTTATTAAGGAATAATCCTACCAAGTACCTATTTACCTCACCTGGCTCGAGTGTGGCAAATGTAGACTAATATCTTGCCACAGGACACCCCCATTGCTATTTATTTACACATAAAACAGTTTCACATTTCTGTGGTAAATGTGTGTTTGAGGCAATTTACTACATCTTATGTAAATGGGCCTTTTAATACTAAAGGTAAAAATTGTTAAGGAAAAAGGATTCCATAATAATATAGGTAATATATGTCAGCTGTATAGCTTACCATAAATCAGCCTGTAGTTTCTTCAATGATTCAGCGTCTTTAGACTGGCAAGCCATCTAAGATAGAAAGAAAAAAAAGGCAAAGATAGTATCAAGATATATATTCTAAAGATCATTATTGCTATTATCTTATTGATACCAAATCATGGACTTTTAATGACTGAAAAGCAATTTTTGAGCCTATTTAAAGATGAAGTTGAGTTCTGGTCATGCGATTGCATTGTCAAAGAAACAGTGTAGAATCGACCAGAAAAGGTATAAGTATAAGTATATGTGTGTATTGCAAGGTTTTGGAATCATCAAAATGATAAGAAATTTGGCCAAGTCTTGGTAAAGTTACTAACACTGTACACAGAAAGATGTATATGGGACTACACTAACACGTGGCGTAAAAATCTGTCCCGATTTTTACGATGTTACATGACATATTTAGAATATGAAAGCATTTGAAGAGCCATGCTTTTCAGGGAACATTTTTAATTTGAGGTTCTCCCACACTTGCATAATAACAATGGAAATGCTCACCAATTATTAGTCATCTCTTCCCAGAACTCAACCTTCTCTTTAAGTTAACGTAATCTTTGATCGTTGTCTCATATCACTATGAACATGACTGACAAAGAAAGCGGACAAAATATACAGTTCCCCAGGTAGACAAAGGAACATCCCTTCACTGCTATTATGTAAAAATGTGTATAATATAATAATATAATAATATAATAACAATAATAATAAAATAATAATAATAATAATATAATAATATATAATATAATAATAATAATATAATATAATAATAATAATATAATAATAATAATATAATAATATAATAATATAATATAATAATGTAAAAATAATAATAATATAACATTTATATAATATAAATTGTCTACCTGAGGAACTGTACATTTTGTCCGCTTTCTTTGTCCGTCATTTTCATAGTGTATACAATGTTACATTCTAGTCATATATCTCTAGTAGTGTCATAGTAGTACAATTAAGCTTCGCCTGCGCAGCATATCATCTCATAAGCCATTTCCTTGAATTGAATTGGGAAAAAGAAACTCCTTTTATAAATGTCAGAGAATATATTCTTACCACAACTGATTGGAGCAAGAGAAAGACTTCTTCAGTGATGCATTCAGTAGCTGAAAAGGAAAAGAAGCGTTGCACTAATGAAAAATGGGAAAGGGAGAGGTGCTCACAAACTAGTCACAGAGTTGCCAATTGGCGTTTGATCGATGACATATTTTAAAATTCATAACTTTCTTACACAAATTCAGATTTTCTTGAAACTTTCACTGATCTGTTTCTCATATTTCTATGCTTTTAATGAAGCTAGCTTGATGCCAGAGTGGACTTCTATAAAGATGACATTGAGTTCTGGAACCCGTTTCACAAAGTCTTTTTTCAATGACAAATGACGAAAATCAGTGACAAATCTGCTGATAACCAATCAGAAGCAAGGATTTCACTAGCTTAAAAAAAAAACGTCATTTGTCACTGATGACAAGTTTTGTGAAATGGATCCCTGGTCATGCGATTACACTGTGAAAAACTACCCCAAGTAATTGGAAAAGGTTAATTATAGAGGAATTTGCGTGCAGGTTTACTGTGAGGTTTTTGAATCGTCAAAACTGAAAGAAATTTAGATGCCCTACGCACAGGAATGTGTTTACATGCGACTACACACATGCGTGGCATGAAGTTTGATATAAACTTCATAGCTATTTCTTTATGAGGGCATTCAAAGAACAATCCTTTTGCAGCGATTTTTCCTTCTAATCTTCCAAAGGATGAGAATGCTCACAAATATTTTTAAATCTTTCCAAGAACTCAAAATTCCCGGCTCTGTTTCTCTTGTTTCTATGCTAATTTGATACCAGAGTGGATTTTAAGATTGAAATTTGTTACCTGGGTTAGATTCGTCACTTTCCCAGGTATACTTCTCCAACGTCTGTGCATGCTCCGGTCGTATACGCTGAGGTGTAGGCTAAAAGGGAAACAAAAATAAACAAAACAAAAAAAGTGCAGGTTTGATTTTATCTGACTAGTAAGCATGCAAGTGTATGCTTGTCAGTAAGCAACCGGGGAACCAAGCTTTGACATTTTGGTTGCTTTCTACCTCCTTCCGCATGGTTGCTTATTTGCCACACATGCATTTTTGCACAAAACAATAGACACCAATAGAAAGAATGATTGCTTTTTTGCAAAATTTCCCATTTCTGGTCTTCATTAGCACAATGACAACCATCTTTTAACGCCGGTATAGAATATAATCCTGCAATCTATTCTATTCCATGATAAATACAATGTGGCACAGAGGGATTGTTTGTGTGGCCCATAAAGAGTCAAGTCCTCTCCAGGGGACTTGCTAATGAAAATTAATACCTTCCAAATGCCACTAGCCTATTGGAGCAGTCAATATTTCCAATATTATCATACATGAAAGGGATACTGGTAAGTTTAATCATAATAACTAGATCAATTCATATAGCGCAGCTACTATATAAATATACTCTACTGCGCTGTGATGAAAACAAAGTTAACAGTGCTTCTTTACAGCATGGTTGTTAGAGCGCCCGCCTCATGAACGGGAGGTCGTAGGTTCGAACCCCGGCCGAGTCATACCAAAGACTTATAACAATGGGACTTTCTGCCTTCTAGCTAGGCGCTCAGCATATTAGATTGGAGAAGGGTAGTAATAACATATTATGTTATGCAGGGCCCGCTGGAAGAGCAGTTTCATAACTAAAGTGGCTACTCTGGGTAAATAAAACGTTATTATTATTATTATTATTAAAATAATATTCAAAAGTAATAATATTTAATACCTGTAATAGCATGAGAAGAAGTACTCTACTGATCTCACAGCTAGCTAGGATGTCTGAGAATGAGCCGATGGGTAGATTATTAGACCCTATGATACCCCTATCTCGCACCAGGTATTCCATCTCTGTCAAGACCGCTAATGCACCGTCGAAATCACCTGTGAAACAATCATCACAAATTAAACACTTATAAAACATTGTTATAAAGTGGAAGTCCACCCTGATATTGATTTGGTTTCAATAAATACATACAAATGAAAGACAATGATCAGTGAACTTTGAGTAAAAACAAGACTTTTCCTTTACTTGATAAACTGGATAAATGACTGAACTCAACATTTTTGAAAATAATTAATAATCAAATTATCTTGGAGATATATGTGATAAAATTTGATATATTAATCATAGATATCTGTCAACTGATAAATAATTTTAATCAGAGATATTTCCTTTTAATATCATTTATCACTACAATACTTCATAAATTTCACAATATTTCTCATGAAATATACATTGCTCACCTATTTCAATTTTGCATGATGCAACTTTCCCTAATGAATGCAGGCAATCCAATGGACACTAAAACAAAATCAGACACGAAGCAGGAAACAAGAAAACAGTATATAAATACAGGACTATAGAGTACTGTATGTACTATGTGCTACCGGTCCGATACAAGGAGATTTGATAGAAACATACAAACTGTTCCCTATGTATGACCAAGAGGTAGTGCCAGACTAAGGCCAGGCTCATGGGCCAACCAGAGGTCATAGTAAAAAGCTGTATATTCCAAGGACTGTCAGCGAGGAAATATAAAAACTCTCTTTACATAAGAATGAGGGCCTATTTAAAACACCCGGTTTCTACAGTTTTGACAATTTTGTGAATATGTACTGGAGAAGTGAACCTATCAAGTTCAAATTCAACGCTGGTCCACCTGGACATGATCCTGCCAACTTAAAACGGCGACAGAAAGTGTCACATATGATAAAAGATTTTTAGCCCTTTCTATCATCCAAAAAATGAAAAACCCTTCGATATGATGATTAGACTAATGGTTCTTTTTGTATCTACCAATTTTCATTGGTCATGTCAAGATTATTTCTTTGGATGAAATAAAGGTATAAAAGTCACATGTTGTATGGGACACATTGCACAGAATTTCCCCCAATCTGCTATTCTTAGTTAGCAAGAGCCTTAGGCCAAATTTTTTTTGTTTGTTTTTTGTTTGTTTTTTGTTTTTTGTTTTTTTTTGTTTTTGTTTTTTTAAACTTCATTTTTTGTGTGTGTATGTGTTTTTTTTTTTTTTTCCCCATTTTTTTTTTTTCCATTAAAAAAAAAAAAAAAAAATTATTTATTTTTTTCCATTAAAAAAAAAAAATCATTAATCAAGCATTTAAACAAACAAAGTCTATAATATTCTAATATGGTAAAAGACTAGTTTAATGTACAATGAATATCAAGACCAACACAGAAAGTATTTTGGGCTTTGAAATACAGCACCTTTTAAATCTCCATTGTACTACTCTATGTAGCAAACAATGCCTAATCGGTGACCATTGGTCTCCCATGATCCTCTTTATCTTATATTAACTGAGAGCTGATTTGATGAGATAACCACCTGTCCAGTGACCTTGCAGGGTGGTCTAATCCCTCCTGTAAACTAGTACAGATGGGCTTTAAAATGAGTTTAAGAATGCTCAGAACCTGATTTGAATGAACGGCATTTTGACATCGAAAAATAAAAATGGCAAGTTTAATAAATACAACGGGACGCATTTTGATCCTTGCAAATGCATAAAATGGTATGTTTGGCATTTAAGATTGCTCCCCCCAAAAAAAAATTAAAAAATGAATTAAAAAAAAAAAAAAAAGAACAATAAAAAAAAAAAATGAATTAAAAAAAAAAAAATTAAAAAAATAAAATAAAATACGAGCGGCCCGAAAATGACGTGCGGGCGGTCGAGGACAACCAAATGATTTTTTTTTTTTGCCTTATGAATGATACCTGGTATTGGAGTTCCGCTGCCTTCTGATAATGCCCCATTGCGTCTGCAGGTTTCTTTAATCTCTAAAAAACAAACGCACAATAATCACTAGAGTAGAATGACGTGAATTTTAGTACTGGTTAAAGAATTATATATTGTGTTGTGTTGTGCTGCAAGTAGTAGAAGAAAACAACAAGTCACTAACCTATGCAGTTAAACATTCTTGCTAGGCACTATTAAACATTGAAACTGACATAAAATATATACAAATTAGTTGAACTTAAATTATAGAATAAATTTAAGATAAAAAATTAGTCCAACATCTTCTACACTTGCTACAGGATGAGGTCCACTGTGCCAAACACACTGAAATATTCTCCAAAGAATTCAACTGTGTGGTAACTCAATTCAGATTTGGCAAAAATCACTATAAAACAAAGGATAACAAAAGGAGGGAGAATTTTCTTAAGTCCAATGGTTTCAAACTTGTGTTAAAATCTTATAATAGAATTACAGCTTTCTTACCCTGAGACTGTTTCCAAGTTGAAGGCAGAGTGTTGCTGATAGGGCTGGCTGTTTATGCTCAATACTCACCTAAAGTTTCAAATTTTAAAAAGAAGATATTTCTAAATTACTTTGCTGTTACTTTAATACCAGTAATTTGTAATGGCCATATGTGAAAGTATCCACTCCTTAGTTCATTTACCAAAAGCATCTGCATGTAATTTAAAGGCATTGTTTAACAATGTTTCCAGTTTTACAAATGTGGATGCATGGCCTGTGGTAGACTGATAGTGTCTGTGATATAATGTAATATGAAGCTCTTAAAAAATTGCACTTCAAAAAAAATTAAAAATCTTTGAGTGACCAAATTACTATACTCATTTTCCCCAATAGACTGTAGTGTTATTCAAAAATTGTTTGGCAAACGGTTTTTGACATTTCTAATTCAAATCATAAATATCTTGATAATCAGACAGGCGATCGGCTTGTAATAGTCATGGGATTCCTGACTGACCTAAAGGTTGATAATTATGATTGCAGCATGAGCTAAATCAAGGATTTTGTTATAGAATCTGAGGCAAAGATACCCAAATCCCTCTAAGTGTGAGTGAAGTCATATGGCTTGTTCACACAAGATTGACAACATAATACTAATAATAAACCGTTCTTGAATAACATCCCTATGCGTTTTCAAAGAAGTTGGATATTATTATCCTAGCTTTAGCTCTGGCAGCCATAATCAACGCACAGTGCATTTCAAGGAATAAATCCTGCCAGGTACCCATCTAACACATAGGTGGAGAGCAGCAAATGTGGATTAAATTCCCGCAAAAAGACATGAGTGTCACGGAAGAACACCCAAGAAAAAACAATGAGAACTACAGCCCAGTAGGACGGCAATATCAGTTTTGGGCCTTTTAAACCTAAGTTAGACCCCCCCCCCCCCCCCCCTCCCCGGGACGAACAACCATGAGATTGACATTTTTTATCTTTCCCTATTTATTTCTTTAAAAACCCACTATACTACATGTACTTTTAGCTACTTGCTCCCTCTATATAGAAAACAATGCCTAATCAGTGACCATTGGTCCCCCATGATCCTCTTTTTCTAATGTTAATTGAGAGCTGAGTTGATGGGATAGCCACCTGTCAGGAAATACCCTGGGTGGTCTAATCCCTCCTAGCCAAACTAGTACAGACAGCCTTTAAGTCCTTCTGAGACATACCCTGACAGCATGGTTGTAGCAATTGATGGCTGCACAGAGATTCTCTTCAAAGTTTGGGCAGTGCATTGACCTGTCGCTCCACTCAGCATCAAGGAACTCATGGCCTGCTTCCACAAGAGCATGGACTTCAGCTGGGTGGTTAGCGAGTGTGTGTTCACATCTACATGCATGTAGCACATAAGAAAATAAAAGAGTTCAGTGAGATACAAAATAATGATAATAAGGCCTAAAAAAAGGTGTTGTATTGGCCTTTAGGTGCCAAAACATGGGTCGGTCAGTCGGAAATCTTTTTTTTTTTTTTCTTCCCTCTTTGGGCTGATATTTCTCAGTTTTGAATGCTTAATTTTTTTTTTTTTAAATTTAAAGCAGACCGTAGATTTCAAGATTTTTTGGTCTGTCGCAAAGGGCAATACAACATTTTTTTTTTATAGGCCTAATGGTGACTTCTTATATAGCGCACATGTCTGTCACATCCCCGGACAAAGCTGGTGATCAACTATGTAGTGCTCTGGCTTATCAGGTACCCATTTACACCTGTGTGGAGAGTTTCAAAAGGGGATTAGTGTCTTGCCAAAGAATGTTAGTGCCAGGCTGGCATTCAAAACCCTCAACACTTGGATTGAGAGTCCAGTGAATGAACCACTACACCACAGCACATCCATAGATAGACAATAATGCGTCATCACTCCAGTAATTAATACTCTCTTTAAGAGAACAGAGGGAAGAAATACTTGTTAAAACCCTTTTAAAGCACTTATAGCTATCTATTATGTGGTTAAAAGTGTTACCATTACCTGTACATGTACTTGGGTTATTACAACATGTACATGTACAAGGTTGTCTCTTATGACATAAGTGTCTTCCCCTCCCCCCATTAATATCTTAGTATGACGGTGCCTAAATGTTTTTGCTACCGTAACCATGCACAACTGCAAGCAAATGGTCATATCATGAGATTTCATTTCTGGATGAAATGGATGGATAACCACACTGCACAGAATCGACCACTTCCTAGTTTGTCCTTTTAAGCATATATTTCCTAATCATAAATACAAAATGTAAAATTTGCATCTCATGTTAATCTCTATAATTAGTACTACTTACCTGGCCTTGGCTAGACTAAATAGAGCTGCATATGATGGACATTCTTGGTTATGTAAAACCTTGGCAAGATTTCCTATAAAAAACAAGGTTAAGATGTACCATTCAGTAACAAAACCACCACTTTTACAGGAAGAAAAAAAAAGCACAGAAAAGATTTCACAGTAAAAGTAATAAGACAGTGATGCACAAGTCAATTTATTCTTATCGTCACCACTGTAAAGAACTGAGAATACACATGATGCACATATGGTCATCGGGACAAGTGTGATCAAAATCAAATCTCAGTAGTTTATTCAATTTAAGGTGCTCACTTTGGCATGTTTGGACTCAAGTAAAACAAAAAACATTAGAGTGCACATTCTGAGAGAACATTAATAAAAGAGTCAACATCAGACTTGCTCTAAACTTCACCTTATGATCATTTGGGCATGTTTTCATCAGTATCGCATTAGAAGTCTATATCATCTGAAGAAATGCTAAGCTCTTCTAAATGAAAGTTTATCATCTTTATGCTAACTCCATTATACTAAGGTAAATTAACTGTAAAATAAAATATTCCAACACAATGTTGTTAGAGTCTGTGGGCAACTAAATTTTAAATTTACTAGCAAGATAATGCAATGTTTTGAGAAATACTTCATTATTTTTCTCTACCAAACCATTTAGGACTCATTTCATGTATTAATTCCCCCCCTAGGTTAGAATTAACTCCGGGAAGTTAGGTTAGAATAAGAATTAGACATTAATCTTATAATGCAATAGGCTGGTAGTAACCAAATCAGAAATCCAATTTATTTTCAGAGAACTTACCAAACTCATCAGCTGCTTCAGCAACATTTGGCTTGCGTAAGAAACGCCTGATGAAAACAAATGAGAAAGGTTTTGAAATGAAGGCTGAAGTGATGACACAAATTCTAGTCTAGATCTAGATCTACCCAAAAACAAGAGAGAAGTCAGTTGGGCAGTGGTATTATTACAAATGATTTACAAAAACAACAAAAAATCGTTGGTGATAGCATAAATAGCATGATTCAGATTGTCATAAAACACTAATCAACCACAACAACATCAAACTTCAACCAGAACTAGTTTCACTGACAGTAGGCCTAGGCCTACACGAAAAGAAAGGAATGGGACAAGCGACAAGATTGTGCACGCCCATAAAAGATAAAACCATGGAAAATGGCAGAAAATACTGTGGATATATACAAAAAATGATTGTTGTTTTCAAAAGTAGTAGGTAATTCATGAATGTGTACTTACTTCTTCAATTTTCCAGAAATAGCACGGTATTTCCCGAGATAGTCGCTGTCTCTGTCCATTTTGATGTTTTGGTGTGACGCCCCTCTCGTGTTTTCCGCTCGCAATCAATCAATCGGAAAATTCAAGTGAAAAAGTAGTGATGGGGCGAATTCCTCCTACCAGTTGCAAGAGGGTGCACGCAGGCCGTGCACGGATCCCCGGGCGGTACCCTTTTTTAAAATTCTTTCTATATTTTATCAAAACGAAGGATGGCAATTAAAAAAAAAGAAAAAAAGA